>PVIU01006847.1:0-81235 GCA_004026605.1 Ondatra zibethicus
GTGGGATGAGGGGGTGAGGGTGGGATGAGGGGTGAGGGTGGGATGAGGGGGTGAGTGGCCATCCCCCATCCTGACTTTCACAGTCAGCTCCATTTTAGCCACCCAGTTCAGTGAGAGCAAGGACTCAACTGGCATGAGAAAAGCATCGGTCCATTCCCCAGGGGCTGTAGTCCCATAGTGAAACTGTTCCACTGAGACCTACCGTGTCTCACTAGGCACCAAACATTCACATGAGTTTTGCGGGAAACAGACCATATTCCAGTCACTATGGACGGGCTGAGATACCTGTGGACATTCCATACCATTGCTGAGATCCGAAGGTAGGCAGTGCTTATAGACAGAGTACCAGGGTTAGCATGAGAGGAGAGACAGAGAGGTAGAGACTGGGTAGGCCTGGGCAAAAGCTTCATATCTGCCCATAGTTTCCAGGGAAGATGGCCTCCATGGACCACCTTACCTATGAAAGTAAAGAAAATGTCAAGGAACTGGAAAGCCAAGGGCCTGGACAGGCCCCTGGGAACATTGCGTGGAATGGGGGTTTGCTGAGCTCTGCTGCTGTCCTGATGCCCCAGCTCTATACTCTATTCATTCACAGCAATCCTGTCCCCAGAGCCTGTAGTCTACCTGGGGGAGAGAGAGAGAGCTTCCAAGCCTGGACTTCGGAGTGTGCCACATGCAGCACACACAATGGCAAAAGAGGCACTGCAGATCCATGCTTACAAGTTCTCTAGAAGAATGATAGGAGAGAAAGCAGCTCATAGGCTCTCTCAACCTCAGCAATAGCAAAAGCAATGAGTTTGGGTGAAGGGTGGGCTTCTCAGGTGACATCAGCTCTGCAGCACCTCTGCTGTCACCCCAGGGCCTGACTTCTGTTCAGAACACAGTCAAAGCAGATAAGGTTGGTTTTCACCGAATCACAAAATAAACACAAGCCAAACAAAACACAACCCAAACAAAACAAAGGCTTGGACAGTTCTCACCAGAGCCTCCCAGCAGCAGGAGGGGAAACAGCCGTCATTTTAACCCTTTGTGGATGAAGTCCATGGCCAGAGGGTGATGGCCCCAGGACACGGTCTGAGGCAACCTCAGGAAGCTGAAAAATGAGGACTGGGGGTGGGGTGGGGAGTCTGGGATAGCCTGCTTCTCTAACAGCTGGAGAGGATGAAACAGCATCATGGATGCCTATAACTCCCACAAGATGGTTATCCTGTTGACTCCTGTAGGTTCTAGCAGCATGGGACTTTCCCCTGTTGGCAGACATCCCCTCCCCCACTTGAGTGGGATTCAAGGCTAGGCCCCTTGCCCGTAGGCAGAACACACGACCTCTCCAAGAGCCTTGGTAATGGAAACCCACTAATAGATTTCCCTCCAATGTCCTCAAAATGCCCCTTTTCAATTAAATTTCTTTTTCCAACTCAAGGGTTTGCCCTCCCCTTAAGTTTCTCTATTTTTCTTCTCTGGCATATGTATATCAAATTATTATATAATTCTCACTTATTTTTTTCTAAACAAATGAGAGTATCACCCTTTAGGTCAAGACTCTGAAGAATCAGCCTAGGGCCAGGAAGGGCCTGTGGAAGTAGTCTGGAGCCTGTTCTCGCTCTGCACTAATTCTATGGCTCCTCCCTGGGTCCCAACACGTTGGCTACAAAGTGGCTGATGAGGCTTTTGCATCTATCTTCCAAGGCTTTGAGAAGTTGATGAAATTCATAGTAGAGAGTTCTAGAAACAAAAGAGAGACTGCCATTGGATTTGCTTGACATTATCTGAGGACTCTTTATAGACTTTACACAGACCTGGTCCTGTCTAGGATAGATAGCCTCTCTAGGTTGGTATCTATGGAAGTAGAAAAAAATGTTAAAATCCCTCTAGAAGAAGGCTCAGGGGACTGGAGCCTGGGGTCCTGGAGGAGGTCGTGGGAACCTTTCGGAGAGTCAGGTCACGCTGGCATACGCAGTCCCTGTCACCACCTCCACCTGGAGCAATCTATCACCAGCACGCCTCTCCTATGAACAGCCAAGCGCAAGGACCCTCTGCATCTGACCCCTCCTGGGCACCAGCACTCCACAATGGGCTCCATCTTTCAATGGACCCCTTTCCTCCCAACACTTGGAATGAAGATAACACAGGTGATAGTCCAGAGGCCAAAGAATAATCCAGATATTCCACCAAGCCTGGCAAAGCACACTGCCTTTCTATCCTGTGGAAATTCTGTTTCCATACTCAGACAAGGGCTAGAAAGACCCTGTCAGACCCTCAGACAAGGGCCTTCAGACTACAAGCAGTCTCCTGACTATGTATATAACACTGTTGGTCAGTTCCTGGCACCCTCACCTCCGTAGCTCCAGGACCTTCTTGTCACCTCAGGGCAGGACCTAGACAATCCACGGCAAGATGTGCTAAAACTGACTCAATTTCCCAGCTGCTTCTTCCGTGGAACGTATTTCCAGTGAGCAAAGTAAACAAAAGCAGGTGTGTCACTCCACAATTGTCGGACCCACTGTGGCTTCCTGCTACCCACTCTGCCCCCTGCACCCACCCTTACACCCCACAGCACCAGGAACACAGGTGTCTCATATTGCTTCGTTCTCATGTGTGTTTATTGAGTGCCCACAGAGCCCGTGGTACTGTGCTCAGGATTCAGAGCCACAGTCTAGCCGAAACAAGACCAGAGCTAGTACACAGAATGCTTCATAGCTGCGTAACATCTGTTAAGGGATCGGGATGGGGAAAACTAATCACGAAACAAATTCCTATTCAAAAGCAACAGAACCTCCTCTGAGAGTAATATAGAGTCTAGGCACATACACCCACACTCACACATACACACGCGCGCACGCACACGCCTCAGCATGAACACCCAAATATGCCCACTTAGTTGTATATGCACGCATATACAAATGTTTGTGGGCGTGTAAATTAATATAGAATCTGTATGCACACACACTCACGTGTGTGCATGCACAAGTGCACACACACATACATATACACACTCACACACACACACCACTTCACAGACAGAAAATCTGGCTTATGCTATCAAAGACACTACGTCTCCAGGTTCTAGTGGAAGTAATCTGTCCTAGATGTCTGCAGCATGCAAAACTTGGAAGATCCATAGAGTCAGTCTAGGAGGACAATGGGGGCACATGGGTATGCTTCCATCCTCGGAGCCCCCACCACAGCACAACAGGCAACAGCTAAGCCTTTGTGAAGGGCTCCAGGGGCAGAGCGAAGGAGCTAGAGGCTCCCTGTCATGGTGGGGCCCAGGAGAGCTCTGGCAAGTTCACCAATCTTCAAGGCAGAGTGCAAAGCTCTGGTTATCTATCGAGTGTGGTCCTCCTAACAGTGTTCCTTGAGGCAGCGTGGCAGACTGAAGTGAGTACCTCTTCTCGCTTGCTCTCTGCAGCTTCCCACGTGTGCTAACGCATTTTGTAGTCATTAGATACAGACGTTTCACACAGCTGTCCCTTAAAATCCAAGTCTACTGTGAAATCGAGGTCTCGCTGTGAAGAAAGAGCAAAGAGTCACAGTGTGAATCTGGGGAGGAGGTGACAGCCCTTCCCAGGCCTAGGACTTTTCCTGGAGCCCCAGGGACAGGCAGTCATGGAGTTTCTAGCTAAGGGGTCTCCACAGTTCTCAGGAATTCATTTCCGTGCCCCATTATCCTCACAGGAAGGGCGCTGGCAGCTAACCTAAGCCTTCCTGTCCACACACGAAAGCAGTCCTGGGATTTCCTTCATTTAGGTGATAACTGAGGAAGGTGATTGGTCTGGCTTGACATCACCCTGCAGGCTTTCAGTGTCTGTGCAGACACAGGGACACCTCAGAAAGGTTCCACCAGGCCAACTGGAGAAATGCCCAACAAACGTTCCCTCTATACCAGACACTCGCATTTACTGGCTCAGCTCATCCTAAATGAGGCAGAGCCCATTTATGCAACATCCGTTCTCAAAAGTTCTGGGAGCTGTCCTCAAGGTTGAGGTCAGAGTCCAGAAAGTCTCTCGCCACTGGGGTTTGGAAGAGTCTACATTGAGGTCGTCCAATTAGGCCCCGTCACCTGCAAACACAGCTACTGCCCGCCTCCCACAGAAGCTTCTCATTTGTACACAAGACATTGGACCAGGCAGGTGACTTCTGGGAGCTCCCTGGGAGTCAGATCCACGTGTCCCTTCTCCTCAGTGGTCCTGGCGTGCAAGGCTCCCACAGACTCACCACATTTTTGGCATTTGGCTTCATGGATATGGTCCCGTAGATTTCCTCCCCCCTCCGGACAGTGAGGTAGTCTTCCAAGTAGAAGACGGTCTGCTTCCAGTGGGTGTAGGGAGCATCGGGGGCTGGTGGGGCACACGAGAGAGGGAAGAAGAAAGAGTCAGAGATGAACAAGAGTCAGCTGAGTCCCGGGACCCACACAGAAGACCTAAGCTTCCCATGGCCAAGGGCTCTAGAAGGCCCACGAATGGCAAACACGGGCCCGAGGTGGCGAGCACGGCTCTGCCAGGTCATGCCTTTCCCCCGCTCCCTCTGCCGTGCTAAACCATTAGGTTACATTCTTAAAGCCAGGCACCAAGGTCACTTACTTGGTCATTTCTTCCTCCTGAGGCTATCGAAGTCCAGCTAGCAAAGTATTGAATGAAGCCCCGCAATCAAAAGCCTCCTTTGGCTCACCTAATTAACATGCCCAATCAAAATTAACCAACTCACCCTGGCATCGGCTTTCTCCTTTCCCTTTATAAGCTACCATTTGCCTATGGGCCACATCTGCCTCTTCTCTATCCAGAGACGGTCTGTTTGCTCTATGGGACAAATACCCCGCCCCCTTTTGCTTGTTCCCTTCTCCTTTCCCTTCTCCTCTACCTCCTGTCTTTGTCTCTTATTCTCTGTCCTTTGTCCCTCTGGTACAAAAACCCCTCCTCTGTGTTGAGAACTTGGTCGTGGGGTTTCTTGTGCTGGTACTTGTCCTTTCAGGGAGGGCTCAGTGATTTCTGCCCACACATCACTCAAGGGCTCAGGTGTCTAGACCAAGCCCCAGAACTCCGGACTCAGCCCCAGCCCCACTGAACTGGTGACCTTAGTGAGGGTTCAGAAGAGAGGCAGCCTTGTGCCAGGGGCAGCTGGCATGCTGAAAGTCCCCTCAGCAACTAATCCCATGCGCACACATGAGCCTCCTCCCTACGCTCCAATGTTAGCGCAATGAGGCATATAGAGCAGCCCATCCTCTCTCCATCATTTGTAGATGAGATGTATGACAGTATGACATCATTTTTTTTTTGGTTTTTCGAGACAGGGTTTCTCTGTGGTTTTGGAGCCTGTCCTGGAACTAGCTCTGTAGACCAGGCTGGTCTCGAACTCACAGATATCTGCCTGCCTCCCGAGTGCTGGGATTAAAGGCGTGTGCCACCACCACCTGGCAATGTATGACATCATTTATGCAAATTCTAGAGCTTAACCAGTCCCCCAGCTTTACCAGCACCCCTCCTTTTTTTTCCTCCACCCTTTGAATAGCTTCTCTTGCCCAGGAGTTTGCCCTGCTGCTGTACCCAGTACCCTGGCCCAGTCATGCTGTAAGATTCCAGCTGTGCCTTCCCAACAGGACCAGGAAGACTGGGATTCTTCTTCCCTAGATCACCCTTTCTGCATATTTCAAGGCTATCATGATGCTTGCTGGTACTTGTCACTGGACCCATGTAGTCTCCAAATAACGTGGAGGGGCCCTATATCTTGGGATGCAGTCCTTTTCTTTGGTAGTGACTGCCTCTGGAACATTCTCCCGGCTCACTACATCCTCATTCTTCAAGGCCAGCCTTCCTGGACCACTCCAGCATGGATCCGGTGCTCCAAGGGCATCCAGAATTAATGTCATGACCCTATCTAGCATGTCTCAGAGTAAACACCTGCTCCTCACTTGCTTAGATCCTCTGCAGGTTCTCAGAGAGTGGAACCAGACCAGCCTTGCCTACCACTGCTTAGCTCTCACCAAATTCACCCTAGAAGCCCCGAGTCAAGTGTCAAGTGGACACTGTTAAGTGGACAGTGTCAAGAGCCCAAACCCAGCATCTTATGATGTGTGATGTGCCCAAAGATGGTCAGCTGAAACCTGTGGGCTACAGAAGGCTCACTTTAGGGTGAGCTCCTCTTGGCTTAGACCATCATCTTCCCCCATGGACTTTCCTTCTCGCCTAAAACCAATGCTAATAGCAACAAGACTTGGGAAGGACATAAGGGCCTTCAAACACATCGAAGACTCCTTGTTTGGGAGACTCTGCCTTACATACGGCTTGGGGAATTACTAGGAGTGAGTTGTGCACCTGTGGGAGGAATTGGAATTGTCTCACAACCATGGGAACTGAGTGGCTTGTTCCTCCCCGATGTGTTGAGGACACCAATTGATGTCCTCAATTGTCATGTGCCAAGTCAGACAGGGTGACCTAAAATATCTTTCAAAACCCCAAGATCTATTTTAACGATGGCAAAGAACCCCCACCCCCACCCCTTTGTTCCTTGCAGTGAGCTGGCTTGATCAAATGTCAGTGGTCAGATAGAGACTAGGATGGCCTTCAGTGTGTACATTTGGAAATCAATGAAAACTCAAGGTTACAAGAGAAGGCACAACCCCAGCCTCTGAAGGGGAAGAAAGACCAAGATACCGTAGCCTGTGCCTGCAGACCCTGGGACCTCAAGCCCACCTAGTGCTAACCCAGCCTGCCAGGCATGCTGCTGTCTACAAACCACCTGCTCTCAGCACGCTTCCTGCCAATTACCTCTAAATAAACTGTCAAAAGACGAGCTCTGGCTGTGTGTGCAGAATGCCGGAGTGTGACTGACAGCACCCTCGCCCCCATCTCCACCTCTACCCACTCAGGCAGGTGCCTCTCTCCCGTTCCTAAAGACCTTCAGCTAAGGGGATTTGAGCTGCTTCCTCTGTCACCCAATCAGAGATGCTGACGGTCTGAACGTCACTGGCTTAGGTCTGCTGCCCAGTGAGGCCAGTTGGCCTTTACTGGATGACCCCAAAGCCCGAGTGCCATCCCCGGTTAGGAGAAATATTGTCTCAAAAGGTTTTCCAAACATCATTTTCATAGTGGAACCAGCAACCATGGCCTAACGGTCGCAACATGCTTTCTCATCTGAGTTTTCCGCTGTGTCCTGTAGGAAGAGCACAACTCAGAAGCTTGACTCTGCTTCATTTTGCATTTCTAGATCAATACTTCTGGGGAGGTGGTACACCAAGGGTATAGACATGCCATGACATAATATCTGCACCCATGGCTGAGGTGTCTGTCTTCTCTTGCATTCTTCTGAGTAGATGTGGTGGGAAGAACAATGGGCCCTAGTTCTGTATTATTTTTGCCACAGGTTTGTACTGTGACCCTGGAAATTCTGCGCCACCACGTGGAATATAGGCCATGCTGCTTATCCCCTGAGGTATGGCAAGGGTGAGATGGATCTCAAGGGGTGACCACACATCCCTCTCTGCCTGGGGACACAGTCCATGTCTGTTCACCCAGCACAATCAGCACTAGCTCACCTTTTCGCTTTCCAAGGCTTCCTGAGTCATATGGACATCCCACTTAGCTATTAGTTATAACCTATTAGTTATAACAAAACCACATCAGGGGATTCGCTAAGCCGTGGCAGCTGATAGTGAGTCATTGCGTGAACTGGCGTGTAAGTATCTATCCATAAACTGTGGGACAGATACCTGCAAAGATACACTGCCTCACTCTGGTGCTCTAGAACATCTGAGCTGTATCTGGAATGCTGCAATGCACCAGGTGGCTCTCATGCTATACCATGCATTCAGGGTTCTGAATGATGTCTACAGCTCTCTTTGTCAGTGACTAAGTTTCCCTCCCTCCCCAGTCCCAACCCACAACCCAAGATGGCACAGCTTTCGGTCATTATGAGGATGAGTTCATCTTGGGAATATTCTGGACCCACACGTCAGCCCAGCCTCCCCGGTTCTAGGTTACTGATGACTTTCACTCCCCATTTAGGGTGAGTATGAGCAATGCTGTCTGCAATATTGCAAGGATAAGAACATGCATTTAAAGGTCTTCAGCTTAGGGTGCCTGTCATGCACCAGGTGCGGCTCTGCATTTGTCCAGCAATGCCCAAGATGAACACAGCATTTCTACCCTCATCCCTCCTGTAAACCCGAAGCCCTTAGAAGATCATCAGGCAAGTAGTGGGTAGTGCAAGCAGCCCTGTGGGAGCTATGATCTTTGGTGAGGAGTGGAAACACATGGAGCCATGAGCGCCATTGGGAGTGGCCTCTCGTGAAATTATCCTCCTGTGCTCTCAGAAAGAGAATTCAGCTTCCTGTTTTCCTAGCAGTTAAGTAGTTAGATTTTTTTGGTTAGGCTGTAAATTTTCTAGCTGTATATTTAGAGTTGCATTGTCTAGCGAGCTTCTTGGAAATTAAAGACAGTGTACAGAGAGGTTTTCTCGACCTGGAAAATGACTCAGTGCCACAGGATGGCAAATCAGAAAAGAGGCTGCCTGAAACCCACAAAGTCACCCGCTCAAGGGCATCTCTGGTGATTAACATCCTACCCTGGAAAAACTGATATTTGAAGCCAGCTCCCCTTAGGGCCGCTGCCGTCCACCCACCTTGCAGCTTCCCTGGATTGTATGGCAGCATCAGATCTCCTCCCACCCTCACAGAGGATGAGTTCAAGGGGACGGGGACAGCTGTGCCCATGGCTGGCAGAGCTTTGGGTGCTTCTGCCCGATGCTGTAAAGCAGCCAGAACCATTAGCAGAAGCATTTTTGAGCTACACAGTATGTGATTTGCTTTTGTGAGTGGATCCCCCAGAGCTGGCTGCACTGAGTCTGAGATATAAAACTCAGTGGGGAACCAGCAGGGAGGGGCACCTGCCAAGGAGGGGAAGAAAGCGTCCACAGACTCCCACAACCAATATCTTGTTTTTGCACATGCATGATTGTATGAAAACTCTTTTTATCATAGCCAGGATGTAAGAAAACATAACTTAGGATAATGGCTTAGGGACTGGATGGCTAGAAATGGGACATTTAGATTAAAAAAATTAAGAGATACCAATAGCATCTAAGCCACTAAGTTCTGAGGTGAGCTTACAGGGAGTTCTTCTGTGAATTCAAATTAGTTTATTTACATTTATTAATTATAAATATAACCCTATATCATTTATTCATTATCCATTTTAGCTGATATTTATATTTTAATTAAGTATTGCTCAACAACTCGTGCACTTACATTCCAACAGAAATAATAATAAATTTGTCTCCAGCTACTCTTTGCATTGTAGTTAATAATTTAGTTCCATTCTAGTTAATAATTCATCTCCATCTTAGTTATTGAGTTAGGTGGTAAGTTCATGAGTACTCATTATATTAATAAACAAATAAGCCCAAAGTGAATCATGCATAGGTTGTCCAATTGTGATAGTATGTCTTGAACCAAACACTGGGATTTATCAAATTATATACACCTATAAGCCTAAAAAACAAAAGAAATTATTCTGCCAGTGACCACAGTGAAGACTCAGAGTAGAGTCCACTGCCAAGCCTATGTGGTCTAGTAAAATCTTTGACACACTAAACCGATGCTAACCTCCCAAGTGGGCGAAGAGACTAAATAACTGCACTGTTTCCCCTGACTCTCAGCAAGCAGGATAAGAGGATAAGAGAGGCATGAAGATGTGGTGAGTGCAGAGGGCATGTCTTGGTGAGGAGGCAGGCTTGCCCTAACAGAGGGAGTCAGGCTCAGTGGAATCCTCAGCTGTCTAATTCAAGATGGTCTTGCTGTAGGGCAGTGTTTCTCAAATTCAGCCAGGAAGCATGGTTACCTGGAGGCTTTGCCAAGGCACAGCAGGCTGGACCACCCTCGGAGTTTCTGAGTTGGTGGTTCTAGGGAGAGGCCTTCCTAGATCTGAGGGTCGCTGAGGCTATTGTCCACAGACAGCTCTTTGAATGTCGCTACCCTGAGACACGGGAATCAAAGATTTCAGGCCCTGCAAACAACCTTCTTGAGCCCAGCTTTGCGGAGTTTTGTGCAAACAAGAGGGACTATGTCTTGCTAATGACTCAAAGGTAGAGTTCAGGCTGCCACCTGGATTCACCATTGGCTTTCATCTTGAGTGGGACAATGGCAGGGGGATGGTTCACAGACAGAGGGGACTGGGCCTGGTGTCACATACTTCAAATCCTCACCTTCTTTCCGGATGCCCAGAAGCAACAGCTTTGAGTCTGGGCTGAGCTTTACCAAGCCTCCCCCTCATGGGGCTATCAGAATGTCAACCCTGCCACCACAGAGCCAGGGAATCAACTCCAGACCGAAGTCCAGTAGGATGCGGGCACCAGAAGTAAATCACTTGAAGGGAAGATAAGCCTTAGTGAGACTCATGGGCCAGGACCGATGCTTTAGACACCCACAGCTTCTTCTAGAGTACCCCTGCCAAAGGCTCTCTCATCACCCACAGGGCAGGCTCTGAGCTATCATCATCGGGAGATGAGAGAGACAGAGCTGGATGCCATGACTCCCTCATTACCACCCTCCCCTCTCCATTGCTAGACTGGGTCTCCTTTATCCTTCAAGTTCAAATAGCATCTGGCTTCCCCCTCTCCAGGCTGCTCCTACCCACTGGGAAAAGGAGTTCAGCATACCTACTGACCCTTGAAGGAGGGCAGTTCTCAGCAATGGCCCAGATCATGGGGATCTCTGGTTTTTCCCAGGGCCAAAGAGCACCTGTTTGGCATAGATGATAGATCCCAGGAGACACTAGTCTTTGTAGTCAGAGGTTGTGTACTGGATCTAGGAGAAGACTTTCTGGGATTTGGACAAGATTGTTTGTTTGTTTGATTGATTGTTTTGAGACAAGGTCTCACTCTATTCCTGGCTGGTCTGGAACTCACAGAGATCCATCTGCCTCTGCCTCCCAAGTGTTGGGACTGTGTGTGTCACCACACCTGGCCTGATATTGGATTTTCTTAAAAAGGTTCCTGCCTCCTGTCCACAGGTAAAAGGGCATCTCTGTCCCCATGTAGCTAAGAAATAAGTGGTTACATCTGCTAGAAAATTCCCCTTGCCTCTAGCACACCTACCTACGCAGCCCCTGAGGGCACACGCAGTTTCCAGGGACTCATGTGGAGGGCATTCAGCCTCTAGACCTTTATCCTGGCAGCTCAAGCAAACTATTGCAGAAAGAGAGGGGTAATAATTGCCCTCTGATAAAGGACCCTCCTGTTCCTGGGTCACAGCCCAAATGAGCATGAAGAAACAATGGCCCAGTGATAAAGAAGTCCCCTGAGCCTAGGGCATGGCAGGGAGTGCAGGGTGGCTGTCCTGTGGGTGGGAAAGATGGAAAAGAAGTTGGGCATGCCCAGCAAGGAGAAGTCTGAGGACCCACTAGAGGGCCAGGGCCAAGCCATGGAACTCTCTCTAGTGATGCCCAAAGGCAGTGAGGCGCCTCTTAAGGCAGACTAGACAAAGGGCATGATTTGAATGTGTCTGCCAAAGTTCGTGTGTTGGAAATGTGGTCTTTAGTGAGTGAATTGATGTTGAGAACTGAAATCTTTTAGGGTGGTGAGTATCTGGGTCTTGGGGTTCTATCCTCACGAATATACTAATCCGTTCATAGACAGATGTACCTGTGGATTATCATCTGTCTTAGTTATAGTTCTATTACTGTGAAGAGACACCATGACCACAGCAACTCTTATAAAAGAAAGCATTTAGTTGGGGGCTTGCTTACAGTTTAAGAGGATGGGTCTGTGATAATCATGGTGGAAGTCATTCAGGCATGGGGCTGGAACAGTAGGATAGCTTTGCAACCTGGCCCACAGGTGGCAGACAGAGAAAGAAAGACTTGGCTTTTGAAAGCTCAAGGCTCAGTCTCAGTGACACACCTCCTCCGGTGAGGCCATATGCCCTAACCCTTCCCCAAAAGTTGCACTCCATGGTGACACAGCACTCAGCTATATGAGCCGATGGGAGCCATTCTTATTCAACCACCACCTCATAGGAGTGGGCTACTGTACAGGAAAACTCTCTCTCCGGCTTTCTTTGTCTCACCTTTGGTACCATTTGCCATGTTATGATGCAGCACCATGTTTTCGGACTTGCCAACCTCCAGAACTGTGAGTCAAATGAGTTATCCGGACTCAAATGTTTTGTTATAGCAACAGAAAGCAGAGAGAAATAGTGGAAGTCATCTTCTGGGAACACAACCACAGACTGAATGATGAACGGATGCAGGAAGGAAAAAGCAAGAAGGAGAGAGGCCAGTTCATAGCCCAGAGGGAGGTATGTGTAGCCTTGCATAGAGGCGGTCACCTCTGCACACACCTCCCACATGTCATATAGGCTGTCCTAGGGCCAGAAGGGGATTCTGTCAGAAACCCTATGCTGTTCTTACCCCTCACACAGAATCTTTTCACAAATGTCAATCAGACAAACATATATTAAAAATCTCCAGAGGACAGGCCCAGTGAGATGGATCAGTGGCCAGAGATTCTTGTCACATAAGTCCAGTGACCTTAGTTTGATCCCTGGAACCCGCATAAAGGTAGAAGGAAAGAATCATCTCTGAAATGTCTTCTGGCCTCCACATGCACAAGCATGCCACAACACACCCAGCCCTTTCACACATCATAACACACATTATAGTAATAATAAATTAAAATTTTCAAAAGAGAATCTCCTTACCCAGTTTATGTCTCCTACCTTGCCCGCCCCCAGCGTTAAGCAGGGCATCATAAATGAGCTTAGTGGAGGTGTCTGGGGAGGTGCCCTCCCTCAGTATCAACCGCTTGTAAACCCAGGAACAGAGACAGCAAGACTTGGATTATTAGTCAAAACAGTGAGATCTAAGTCTATCTCTGGCCCCAGGTGGAGACATGACATTCTGGACTGCCGGGAATTGCCTCCATCAGATTGGCTGGTGGGTATGTCTATGAGGTATTTTCCTGATTGTTAATTCATGTGGGAAGACTCAGTCACTGTGGACGGCAACATTGCTAGGCAAGTGTATCTGGGATCCATAAAAAAGGGCGTGAATGTGAGCCCGAGAGCCAGCCAATACGCAGCGTTCCTTCAGTTCCTGTCTCTGTGTTCTTGCCTGGGTAAACAAACCCTTTCCACCTCAAGTTATTTTGGCCATGGTGTTCATCACAGTAACAGAGAGCAAGCTTGGGCAGCCTCCGTTTTCATGTGCGCACACACGTGAGCACACATGAACACTCAAACTCCCTTGGTTTAAGGTAGACCTAAGTATGTAAGTCAGCATGATGATCCCCATGAGCACTGGCCATGCTCGTCCCTCCAGAGTGTCTTCCTGCACAGTGGCCTCTTTGGTCGCTCTCTGCTCTCACCCTCAAAAGTACCTCATATTGCTTTGCAGTGAGTTCAGCCTATATTCTGTAACTATACCATGTCTCATAGGAATTCTTCCCTTAAGGACAACAGGGATAGAAAAGCAGAAGGGAGGCCAGAGTGAGTTCCTGGTGGCACCCATGGCAGCTCTCAACTCTGGAAACTCTATCCCTATCATGTTTACCTTTTCCTTAAGAAGTCAAGAGAGCAGGGGCTACATCCTCTCCTCAGATGGAGGAAGCGCATGAGATGCCAATTGATGTCTGGCCAAGTCAAGACCAGTCCTGGTTTTTACCATAAGCCACAAGGAAGCACGGAGGGAAAGCTACACAAAACTCACCTGTAGAAAAACCCATTTTCTTGTGGCACTTGGTAAATTCAATATTAAAATAGGTGACGAGGGCATGGACGTAGTCATTGCGCTGTATCTGCAGGCAGAAGGCAGATGTGAAGGACAGCTCTTCCGTCTTCACAGTGTAAATGTCCACTTCCTGCAGCCCAGAGGAGAGAGAATGCAGAGGCTGACAACCTCTATCTTGCCAGGGGCCCCCTGTAACCTCACCCCTAGAGAAACCGGATTAGCCACTACTTTGGCGTGACTTCCAGACCCGCCCACCACACTTCCAGCTACCTCCTCCATCTTTTCTAAGGGGACGGATACTTGGAGAATGGTGTGAATGGAATTGAGTCTAAAGCTGAGCAGAACTGAACCAGGAAGGTACATCTGCTGGGGGAGGAAGCCAGAGGGGCTGAAGGTTGAGATAGGAGTGATCTGGGAGACCACACATCACCAAAGTAAGTTGGAGTGTCTTCCAGTGGCCAGCCAAGCATTGCTACCAACCTGCAGTCATTCACAAAGTGTGCCCCCCCAACCCACTCCACTTAGCATCTTTATTACCTGGGAGAAAATTCTGAGGGGGCGAGGAGAGTTACTGCAGACTTAATCAAAACATCAAAACGGCAGGGCCCTCCAGGTCTCCCATGAATCAGAGGACTCATTCCTCGGCCCCCACCATTTTTTTTTACTCAAGTTCTCCAAGTGTTGCCTCAGGACTGAAGCATAAACGGACTGGAGGACGTTCCACTGACCATTTATAACAAGGCGGGACAGGCTTAAAAAATAAATAAGAGGGGGAAACAGGAGGCGAGAAGTCTCAGTTTGGGCTGGAGAGAGGCAGAACACAAAGAACTAATAATTCTCGCAAGTTCAGCTGGAGAGTGACTGAAAATCGATGTTGCGTGGGGAGCAAGTACAGGGGAGAGCCGGTTCTTCTGCGTGTGAAGGATGCTGAATGATCTGTTGTTCATTGGCTGAGGCAAGAAACCCTGCTGGGGACTTAAGAGGCAGATGCCAATGAGACTTAAAGAACTTCCCTTGTGTTGGGGTGTATAACAAGAACCACTCTTTGGGGAACTCTGGACGAGACAGACAGATACCTGTGTGCCTGGTGGCTCCAGGTACCCAACAATAAGACCCATGAAGAGACAGAATGGCACCAGGTAAAGGGTTCCCATCTCCCTGTGTTTTCAGGATCATTCAAAGGAAAGGGGTTGTAAAGGTCATAGAGGAAATGGAGTCACAGGAGCCAAGCAGGTCTCCTGATGTGATGGGGCCTGAGGGAGTCACCATGACCCATGGGGAAGGGGAAACGCTCTCAGACTGGCCAGGAAAAGGGCAGATTCAGGGTTAGAAAGCCAAGCCCCCCGGGAATTGGCAGCCAGTGGCTGGACTGCAGGGTCGGGTGGAGCCTTCCTTGAGATTGACACTATATGGTTTCTAGAGCCCAAAGGCAGAGAATGAGAGCTAATAAAAGGGTGAGCCTTGGGTCAGAGTAGCCACCATCGATGGTCTAAAGCATCCCATCTATCCTGATGAGTGACACCTTGACCTTTGTGGACAGTCCAAGGATGCTGATCCTCTGCACACAATATAGTGCCTTCCAGGTCCAGGCATCTTCAGCAGCAATGGAGAGATCAGAGCTGTTTGCCCTGACTTCCGTCTACAGGGCCAGCTGAATGTCTGCTCCTACTGATATGGATGCCCTTTACCCTCCTGCTGGGAATCACAATGCTGTTAGGTTCTGTCTGCATTCAAGGCTGCTCTCTACCCCATCCCTTCGGCAGAGACCCTGCCTAGGAGTGAGGGCCATTGTTCCAGGGCAGGAAACTACTTCAGAGGAGATGTCAGATGTTCATGATACCTCCAAGTCACACTTCATCCACAAGTTCCCTGTAGCTCCAGAATTCAAGAGAATGCTTTGGGGAACTGAGCAGTGACTAACGGTGTACATAAATGCTTGATGACTTTGCTGCCCCCCTCTCATGCGGGTCCTCTCAGAGTCCCTGACACTTTCTCTTTCCATCTTTAGCCATCAGCCCAGCTTGACTTTTGACTCTTATGTAGGGGCCTTGTCACCACCATCCTCAGCCCCTGCCATTAGAATGGATCCTTGTGTGTCCTTGGTATATAAATGAGCACTAACAGGTGCGTGGGTTCACCATTCTCTCAGAACAGGTCTCCCTGACTGGAGTTGTTCCTTCCTTCCTGGGCTTTCAATCACAATCACTCACCCACTCAAACTGTGTCACTCCTGGTCCTCAGCCTTCAGTGACTCCCTGTGACTTAAATCAGATCATGTAAATCTCCCTATCTATTACTTCCTTTTCTGTCACTTGAAAGATACATATGCACACATGCACACACACATATATGTACACAAATGTACACATACACATAGATACACATACAGACACAAACACATAGGCACACATTACTCAGTGAGAACTTAAATAAACGTCTACCTCCCCATCCTTTAGTTGGTTCCAAAGCAGTTAATTTGTGAGACTATGCAGCCATCAATGTGTTGATGGCTTCACACTGGCTTTGCTCCAACTGACACTCTGAATGAAGCCATCCTGTTGTGTGAAAACTGTATTTCACTATCTAGCCTGACTACAGTTGCATGTCGCTGGCCCTTCAGAAGAAGTGGTTTTTCTCTATCCCCCAGGATCTTCCAGCAATGTCGTCCTTTGCCATCTTCCCCATGCTTTGGAGGAAACAATGCTTTCTATTTTATAACAATTAGCTGCAGAATTAACTTCTCCTGGGGAAAGGAAAAAAAAAACACAGAAGGCACAGATTTGTTTGGTTTGTTGAGACAGGGTCTCACATAGACCAGGCTGGTCTCCAACTCCTTAAGTAGATGATGCTGACCTTGAATCCTGATATCTTGCCTCTACCTCCCTCATGCTGGGAGTACAGGTATATCCCACCATGCCTCGTAGAGACTTTCTTATCAGTAACTTAACTTCAGATTTACAGAATCCAACACAGTCAGTCAGCACAGTGAACATCAGTCTGCACATCAGAGAAGACCACTGCTGGTTTAGAAATGAAGTTCACTTGTCTCATGTGCCCTCATGTTTCCCCGTAACAGCCTGCAAACCCAAGGAAAGATGATCTGGCTGCTGGTCGGGATTTTTTTTTCCTTTGACCCAACACTCTGCTCTGGAGTCATGAATCTTTAACAGTGATGAGCAACAAACTTGTATTCATGGTTACACACACATACACACTACACATACACACACACCACACACACATATACAACACACCATATACATACACACACACCACACACATACACACACACCTCACACATACACACACACCACACACACACATATACAACACACAGCACACATAAACACATACCACACACACATACACACACCACACACGTGCCACACACCAAATGCATACACACCACACACACACCATGTATACACCATGCACACACATACCAGAAACAAGCCATCTAGCAGGAATCCTGTCTCCATACAGTCAGTCTCTCAGATCATCCATCAACCAAATGTCATCTGTCATGTCTTGTGTTAGCTGACAGTGTTCCAAGGGTCTTGGAGACATTTGCATCTTAATTGGGGCCTCTGAGGAAACAAAAGACTTCCAGGCAAAGGGCATTGAAGCTGTGCATTAAAGTGACAATAGTAGAGGCAGATGGGTCCCATCTTTAGGAATAGGATCAGACCTGCCTAAGCTTTGGGAACACAAAGGCCCAGGGCTCAGGTGCATGCCCCAGTCCGCAGCTCAACCAGTCATCCACACTGATGCCCCCGAGCCCAAGCACTATGGCTGGAAGGGCTGTTTGTCTCTCATTTGCACCCTTGAGACCTCAAGGAAATTCACTGCCTTGGCCTCAGGCAACCCCAGATTACACAGGGATCCTCAGGGAATGAGATTCAGAAGAGCTCCTGGCCTCTGCTACCCCACCTCTCAATAATGTCACAAATAGATGTCTCCAGGCAGAAGTCTGGTCAAAACAGAGTCTTAATTATAATAAAGTGTCACACTCTGCAGTGTTAATAGCTATGAAAACAGCAATTAAGTGTGTGAAGAAGGGCAAGTGTTTTCCCAGAGGCTCAGTGAGATGCTGCAGAGAGAGAGAGAGAGAGAGAGAGAGAGAGAGAGAGAGAGAGAGAGAGAGAGAGAGGTGTGTGGGAGCGAGCACTGAAGGGGCAAACAGTCCCCTCCTATTTCATAAAATGCAGATAGGAAGAAGGTCACAGAGCAGCCATGAAAGTGGGCAAAGGGACATCATCACAGAGTGGAGTCCCTGGTCCTAAGACATCTTCTGAGCACTTCTGAGTTTGCAGGAGAAGATCCGACACCCATCCTTCCCCAGCCTTCTTCCTTGTCTAGTCTGGCTGCTTGGCACACAGATGCACCCAGGTGCAGCCATGGCCAAGGATCTTGCTGCTGAGGTACCCATCTGGGAAGAGGGGAAAAAGGAAAAGGAAAAGAGGTACATGGGGGCTGAGAGTGGGGGAGAATCCAGCTGATCTGTGAGACCACCGGCAAGTGACACATGGTACCACACTGACCACATAGCAATGAAACTCTGTCAGGGACAGAAGGCGACCTAGTGCCACAGGACACTGACAGATTTTTTTTTTTTAATCTCCAAGCTAAGCTGCTTTATGCAGATGCCTGGTGGTAGCCGTGACTGCTCTGTGTTATTGTGGAAAATTCAATAGCACTACTGAAAATTCAATACCTTTTGAAATCAATTTATTTGTTTATTGGGTTTTTTTTTTTTGTTGCTGGGGATTGAACTCTGTGCCTGGTACACGCTAGGCAAGGAGTCTACCACTGAACTTCTGAACTGAATTCTCTCCCTTCTTGCTGTGGTTTTTGAGACAATTGCTCAAACGGGTCTCGAACTCTCTGTCTTCTTTATCCTCCGTTAGCCTCCTGGAACCCAGAGACTAAAGCTCTTATTCTGAATTTTGAGGGGTGTGTCATGCCCCGAGAGTGAGCTTCCCCCATTTTCCTTGCTCTTGTTCAGAGTTCCAAGAGGAAAAGCCTCAGGGATATGGGTGTATAGGAAGAGGTGGGCATATGTCCTCACAATGGCACCTGCCAGCACCAGGGAACCCATGAGCTAGGAGTACTGTGTGCCTGAGGATGAGAAGCCAAGACTCAGATCTAAAGCCAAACCTCTTAGTCAGAACGCTACAAAGTGGGGGTCATCAGGTGACACCTTTCCCAGGCAGCCTTTCCTAATGCAGCTGGGATGGTCAGGACTAAGGGCTGCAGTGGATCCTGTGTCCAAAAAAAGGGGGGGAGTTCCTGGTGTGAGTGAGCTACAGCCCTCAACTTTGGAGGCCATGAATTGGTCCTCACTTCTGCTAGAAAGGTTCCAATCCACCAGCCTCAGACTTCCAGAGAACAAGGGAGGTATGGGGACCCAGAGCAGACAAGGATGCCCCAGTAGAAGGAGAGAGATGGGTGGGCTGACGAGGCTTACATAGGAGCCACGGGTTTGTTCCAGAGCATGAACTTGCATCCTATGAAGTGAATGTCTTTCCACCTAAAAGATTAAAGGTTGTCACGTGTCACTTGTATCTGTTTCAATATCATATGTCAGCCCATAGGAGTGCGAAAACATAGAAAGGGGACTGAAAAGATCCAGCTGGCCTCCGACAGTGGTGGCTCCTGGGGGGAACTGGGGTGGGGAAGTGGTGTGGGGTGAGTTCAACGTTTATTGTTACTCTTTGTAAGTAGGCATGTTCGGGTATTTAACAACAAGAATGGCTTCGAGATGCTGACCAGCTAACCATCTGCACTGAAGAACCCCTTACAAGGAATGATTTCAGAGCACAGACGAAGGAGGAGGCTCCAGGATGGGGCCGGAGACTCTGTCCATACAAACCCAATGTATACTCAGAGTGGCATTATCATGAGGTCTTGGAAGCCTTCCCCGAGATGGTCACTCAGCCCTAAATTGCCCTGCTCTCTTAAGTCTCCATATTCCTCCGGCCTCCCAGGCGTTTGGTCCCTGATGCTTGCTCTTCCTCTCACTCGTACACCAGGGTCACCACTTTGGGTCCCACTCCCAGTAGTGCCACTCTGGAGTTATCTCAGCAGCCCTGCTTAGTAAGAACTTTTTTTTTGGACTTGTCACCAGGCTCTGACCAAAATGGCCCTGCTGCCCTCAGTGGGGAGCCATGCAGGAAATGACAGTGCTTGGCTTTCCAGAGTGGCACAGCTGGGTCCTTAGCATACCCAGGCCCAACCCAGACAAATCTCCAGACCTTTATTAAACAGGCATTGGTCACCACTTGCTTTGGGTCCACGATGTCCACCAGGGGCTCCTTCATGGCGACATCCCGGATACAGGTCATGTCAAAGCCATAGACATTCTCCCACCCTGAGGAAAGAGAGCAAGACGTGAAGGCAAGCAACAGGACCCCCAAGCTCACCCAAGCTCCTGGGTGCTATAGCACAACCCGCCTAAAACCAGGGAGCGGGGGGAAGCCTCTGCTTCCTTCAATCGGAATGGAATACTGTAAGCATCATGCACCTGCAAGCGGAGCCTCGTGAAAAGGCAAGGCCCATTCTGTTAGATCAGCCAGAGGTCAGAGAGGCTGTGAAACTTCTGGAAGTTCACACATCTGGAAGGCAACAAGGTGAAGGCCCTTACACACAGGACCTGTGACTTCTGACACGTGCTTGCTGTCTCCTCTCCAGGCCATTTACTTCCCCATTTCTGGGCCTTTGCTCAACCTTTCTGTCCCCTACAGGTCCATCTGAACCTTAATTGCAGCTGAGAGAAACAAGGGCTCATAAACGAAACAGACTCATGTTTGAGTCCTGACACCATAGCTTTTCTTAGGACACCGGGCAGACTCCCACCCTGATCTCTCAAAACCCCAGCTTGCTCAGAGTGCTCACCTTACCCCATGCCATCTGTCTGAAAAGCACTCACTGAGGGTTCACCCCATCAGAAATCACCCTATGTGGGGGGGCAACCATTCTTTCGGGGCTCTGGGCCGCTTGGACTACTCATGGAATGCTTTGGGAAGGAGAAAGAATCAGGGTGTAGGAGCTGGTAAGGAGTATGAGTCTGACAGCCTAAGACGACCCTTCATTGACGGTGCTAATTGCTATTACTGAATAGTCACCTTGGTCTAATATACCCAAGAACCCCTTGAGGGTGCCTCAAAGTTACAGATGAAAAAACTGGCCCGGTTAAGTTGGCATCTGGTTCAAACACAAATGCTGAGCCAAAGTCACACACCAGCCCAGTGACACCAACGTGGAGCGAGGAAAAGAGCCAAGCTGACCCCCTAACCCTCCAGCTGTGTCTCAGTGTAACAACAGCTAGGCATACAAAGTTCTCTCCCCCAAGAGGAGGGCCTGGGCTGGGGCTCTGGTCCCTGGATAGCTGGATCTCATCTGTTAATTCTGGAGCGGTTAGAATTGCTTTGAAGTAAAGATGCTTTTGTCTAAAATCTTATTAAATGTAAATTTTCTCTTAGTGTTCATTGCAGAAATGGTGCCTTGAGGAGCTCAGGTCCCTGTGTGTGTTGCAGAGAGTGGGTGTGGAATAAGGAGGTATGAATGGCCAGTGAAAGAATTGCTGTTCTTTTCTAAGGTACACAAAGATCTCTGGGGTGGGGGAAAGCAGCAGCGAGAACAATCACTTCCCAGAGGGTGAGTGCCGTGAGTTCCTGCTTGCAGAGAAGATGCCAGTCATGGCTGATCCAACACAGGAGGCCACTGCCAAACTCCTGGCTGAGACCAACATTGTGGGGGCTGGGAAGTAGCTCATCTGGGAGAGGGCTTGCCTGGCATATGAAGCCCTAGGTTTCATCTCCAGGAATGCATAAAGCTAAGTGTGGTGGCACATACCTCTGATCCTAGAACTCAAAGGTGGAGGTGGGAAAACCAAGAGTTCAAGGTCAGCCTTGGCTACATCCTGAGTTCTAAGTCAGCCTGACTACAGGAGATTCTGTCTCCAAGATAGATAGATAGATAGATAGATAGATAGATAGATAGATAGATAGATAGATAGATAGATAGATAGATAGATAGATGGACAGAATCCACATCGTGGGAAAGGAGCCATCCAGTGGGCAACAGGGTAGGCCTCAGAGAAGACCCCCTTATAGGATCTGGAGGCAGCTACCCATTCTCTCCCCAGATGATACACATATACTGAGACACATTGCCTTAGGTTTAAACCCCTCCACGAAGATACCTGCAGCTGTGCACACATTCTTCTGTCCCTGTGCCCTCTCCCTCCAGGAAAAGCCCTTTGTAAGTGTTCAACAGCATCCTTAGAGAAGGCATGTTGGATGGTTGATGGCCTGGGTGTCTGGGATTCAAATCTGAGCTTGTCCGTCCATTTGCTGTGTAACTTTACAAAAGCGTGAGTTTCTCTAAGCCTTGGTGTCTTTTTCTTTTAAATGGAGCTGATGGTGATAATGATGGCTATTCCCCAGGGCGCTTTTGAACATTGATGGGACACTATATGCCAAGTGCCTAGGAGGATGCCAGGTACAAAGAAAGACCTTGGCATGTGGCAGTCATCATTATGTGATTTGAGCGGCCCTGTGCAGACCAAGCCTCTCCTCCAGACTTATCTGCAAAAGGAAGGGTTTGGCTCAGTGTTCACGTGTTCCAGAATCATCTGGAATGCTTTTTAAAGTGCATCTCCTGGGCGCTGACCAGACCTACTGAACTAGAATCTCTAGACAGGAGACCCAGGAGAAACTGGACTTTCACAAACATGGTCATTCCACCCAGAGTTAGAAAGCCTTCATGTTGCTTGATCTTCTGAGATTTTTCTCAGGTCCTGAATTAACATTTGCAAATCGCTATCTAGCTGCTTGGGGGCCCTTCCATGTCCTTTACACCCACAGCATCTGGCACAGCACAGGCCTGCAGCTGGCTCTTCTCAAACTGAGTGTTTTCTTTCTCTGCACATGCCTCATCCTCTAGGTACCATTACTGGGGCTAATTGATGCCTTATGTCCCCAGCTAGACTGTCCCACTCCAGCCATTCAGGGACAGGAGCATCCAGCACCTTCAAAAATGCGTTTTCTTGGTTCTGCCAACTGGCTGTTTTCTACTAGGCTCTCTGGGTGGTGGTAAAGCAGAAATGGGAGGATGTGAATCAGGCCTGTTAATTTTCTATTGCAAGGATATATTGTCTGTGGAAGTACTGCCACCACATATCTAAAGTAACATCAGAGGGCCCTGGAAATCTTTTGTTGATGCATGAACATTAATTCTGAAACAGACCATGATACATCACACTAAATGTTATTAAGGTGACCTCAGAGCCAATGACTGCAGGCCTACTTGACTGAAGCCCCTATTCCAAAAGTCTGTCAGAGGAAAAAGCCTCTTTTCTGGGTGCAAATATCCTTTGCCTCTCTGTGTTGCTATTTAACACACAATGCCCAACAGCAATGAAGGATCACATGATACTGAAAAGGGCACACACATGACCTATCATCCAAAGAGAAGGAATAGGGCAGACTTGGCTATAGCTCAGATGTTGGAATTGTTTAACAGAGACAATAGAGAAACTATAGCAAACACATTAAGGAATCCAGGGGGAAAGGTAAAGGATGTGTAACAAATGGGTAGAAGACTTCATCAGTGAGATAGAAGCAGTGTCCTTAAAAGCCAATGAGATTCTCCAAACCAGAATCACGCTATCAGAGAAAAAGAATGCCTGCAATCAGCTCGTTAGTGGAATATGGATGGACACATTGAGGAAATAATCAATAAACTAAAACTGGTTCAACTAAAAAGAACCCAAAATTAAAGACAATGAGGAAAACCACCTAAAGTATGATATCAAACACATTTTTAATGAAGATGAGGAAGATCAGGCAGAGAAACATGCACATTTGTATGGATGATGGCTAATTTTTTTCCCAGATTAATGAGATAATCAACATACAGATCCAAGCGCTGTATATAATACCAGTCAGGATGCATACAAGGAAACACACCCAGATAAATCAAAGTGAAACTTGATAGAGTTAGAGATGGAGACAGAGAGCAATACACACACGCAGAGAGACACATACAAGAAAGACATATGCACAAGAAGATAATGTCTCAAAAACAGCGAAAGAAACAGAAATACAGATTCCTGGGAAACAAACAGAATGCATATTTGAAAGTGCAGCAGCTGCCCCTCCTCTTTCTCTGGCCCAAAAGTTTCTCTGTGAGGGCTGAAGGCCAGGGCTACTGGCTCAGAACGCTTCCAGAGATAAACAGAGGTACCTCAGGCCCCATGTACAGCCTCTCTGAGCAGAGCGGAAGGTGTTTGTAAAATCTCCGAGCATTTTAGGTTGCAGTAGCAACGTAATGGGGAAAAGTCCTTATATAAAAATGTATAGGTTCAATAGCAGAGCTCTGGATGTAAGGGGCAGAGAGTGGAAAAACCAGATGGACCCCAGCCCTCCAAGAAACAGAGCCTGCAACCCTCCAGCGGCAGCACAGCTGCCTCTACACCAGGCCTTCCTTCTGGCTCCCCACCCTCTTGATCCTCAGCGGACTGGAGATTCTAGTGTTGGGTGATTTGTGCCAGGGATGAACTGGAATAGATGACCCACCTTTGAGACTCTATAAGTCTCCTCTGCAGTAGGGGACAGTTTTCTACTGATTGCTCCTCTTTCAGATTCAAACCCGTCTTGCACATCCCTCTGATGTGTTTGCTATTCCTTGCTTTGTTCAACAAAGCATGCACACTCTGAGCCAGTGCAGGTCAGACACCTGGTCCTTTCTGCCCAGTGCCCTGTTAGCTGGTCACCAGAGTAAGGGCAGGGCCTGTATTCTGTTGTATGCTCATGGCTGAGAAGGGGCAGGAGAGGGGCAAGAGGAAGAGAGGGGAAGAAAGGAGCAGGAGAGGGGATGGGAAAGGAAGCTTTCAACTTCAATGGTTTACTTTCTGTAGGGCTGTGTAAACTCCACATTTACAGTGTTCCTGTGGTTCTTGGGCTGATTGAAACTTGCCTGTAACTGTTCCCTTGGCAACCAGCAACCAAAAGCTGTTGTTTCAAACACATTTCTCTAAATGGGCCTGTTTCCTTTAGCTAAAAATGTGTCTTTAAAAGAAAAACATTTAAGTAGAAAACTTAACTGTATCCTAAATGAAATATAAACATTAGAATCTTGTTCTTTGGGAATTTGGGGGTTTTGATGTTGTTTGATGTTGCCTTTGTGGTTTTAACTGTCGTGCTGGATTGTTAGTCTGGTTTCCTCCTTTCCTGAGCTGTAAAGGCAGCTATAAGAGCTGTGAGAAATAATTACACATTCTCCAGTTCTGGGCTGTCCCCTAAGCAGCAGCCACTGTCCCTTCCTCTGCTGGGTTCAGAATGGCTCATTGCAATGTGCTTGCTCCAAGGACTCCCAGCACTCCAAGGTCCCGAGGAGGGAGATGGGGAGGAGGCGAGCTTGTTCTGGAAACTGCAAGGCCGTTCCATAAAGAGCTTTCCTCGGAGATCACTAAATATTTAAGTAGATGTGAGTGAGGAACGGGCCTGAATGTTCTCCACACACCACTCAGTACAATTACTCCTCACAAGCTCCAAACTGTCATTCCGGGGTGATCTCTTTACGCACACACTTGGCTATGTTCACTGCTCAGTGGCTTCTTCGATGGGGAGATAGATGTGTGGCCCATATTACAAGACGCCAGAGACCAGCAGGCTTGGCAGAGCCTGGAGCAGAACAAGATGCTGGTTTACTCCTTCAGAGGCTCGACCTGACCTCTCTCTACACACACCACGAAGTGTGATGTTCTTTGGCATGTATCGTCTGATTTAGTCCTTGTGAGTCACTAGGATTGAGGGCATCGCCTCTCACTTGGGGCTCAAAGTCAGGTAACCGGCTCAAGGTTACTTCGTCAGTAAATTTAAAACCCTGGGGTTGGCGGGTGTCAAAGCCTTCACCCACGTCACCCCACATCTCCTGACTTTCATTCAAAGTCCTGTGTCCTTTTTTCTTGGGGTCAAATATTAGTAATGACAGTGACCTAGGTTTCCAGGGCATGAGCTTCACGTCACTCCTTCATTGACACTTCTGAACTTTGACTCTAAACTTCACTCTTTGGCTTTCAGCTTCCAGAAGGGCGTGTGCAGCCTCCACAGCCATCTCCCCAAGCAGGTGCAAGTGGTCCAAGGATGTAAACCTGGACTTGCAGACTGCTGTGAGGCCTAGAACTGCTTCCTCCCTCTTGCTTCTGGTCTGGACTCTGATGTGTCAATTGTTTAAACGGGTTCTTCGCTCCATTGCCATGTGCAGTTCCAGGTGACATGGCCGTGTCTCACCTGACAGAAATACACTGGCTACCATTCCATCAAACGCCAGACCCATGTCACTAAGAAATATAGCTTTTAAAATGAAATAGAATAAAATGGTCCTATAGAATCAGATAAAATTTTGGCAAAATTAGGTTTTTTGTTTGTTTTTGTTTTGTTTTATTTTGAGACTGGGCCTTTTTGTGTATGCCAGGCTGATATTGAATTGAGATAATCCTCCTGTGTCAGCCCCCATCCCCCAAATGCTGGGATTAGAGAAATGAGCTACCATATCTGCTTCTTTTGTTTGAAGTGGTGTAGAGAGAGAAATATGGGGTCTTGACATGTAGCCCAGGCTAGCTTCAAACTTATGATCTTCCTACATCAGTCTCCTGAGTGCTGAATTATAGGAATATAGCACCACATAGAGCCATTTTGCCTGAAAGAAGACACTATTCTAACTTGTAAGACATTATGGATATATATTTACATATGAGCCCCTGCCCCCCCCCCACACGCACACATGCACGCACACCACACTATCTAATTTGTTGAGAGTCTCTATTCCTCCCCACCTTATCACACATATCCTGAAAGGAACCTTGGAGAAGAATCCACATTTTACCTAATGTGATACAGAGTCACAGTAATTTTGACCAATTATAGGCATGGAGGCAGGTTTCAAAACGGTTGGCTTGATGGAATCCCTGCTTCACCTAACCCCACATTCCAAGCCACCTGCCATGCTATTTTTGGCACAAACACAACTCCCACTGCCCGGGTTCCACGCTCCATTCTCACTCCCCTTTACCAGCTACATTGTTCATTTATACTCTGTAGACCTCCCACCCTTGGGAATAGAGAGAAAGACTTTATAGAAGAATCCCAAAGGGTCACAGATAAACTCTCCCAGGACACCAACCGTCCACCCTGAAGTTTCTCTCACCCCCAGTACCC
Organism: Ondatra zibethicus; assembly: GCA_004026605.1. Classification (NCBI taxonomy): domain Eukaryota; kingdom Metazoa; phylum Chordata; class Mammalia; order Rodentia; family Cricetidae; genus Ondatra; species Ondatra zibethicus. The sequence goes on from PVIU01006847.1 coordinate 26,939, forward strand.
AACAGAAGTTCAACAAAGAACTGTACAGTGACTTACAGTGGATTTTGAAGTCCTTGTACTGTCTGTCTTCAATTGCTACCACGTATAAAGCTGCCCGGTCTGGAAACATAAGCCCTCCAGGTTTCTGTTGATGAATTGTGGGGAAATGGGTCTCGTAATCTAGTCACCTGACAAAGACATCACATTTTGAACTGCACATAGAGTCACCAGACAAGCACCCCCCCTTTGCCAGCATTTCTCACTCAGTGGACTGACGGCTTAGCTGCACATGGCAGTAACTCTCTGTGTTTATTTGGAACAGGGGGAATCTGAGGAGCCCAGGTGGAGCTGACAGGACAGGTGGAGGCAGGAGGCAAATCAAGGAGCGACAGAGAACCAGCCTGTGGCTTCGTGAAGCCATAGCCAGTACCCTTGGCTCTGGCAGTCTTAACAAGAGGAGATGGCTTTCTGCTCTAGCCACAGGGGACAAAGTTAGGCCTCCCGTGCTGAAGCATGCTGACAGCGGGGCGTGTTGGACCAGGGTTGATCACTTGTTGCCCTGAAGCATTTATGCCTTGAAGGGGACACCACCATACAGCACTCTCTGAAGTCCTCCTATTCCTCCCAGGCAGGAAGCTATGGGAGGGAAATATGGCAAGACCGCCATCAGAGCAACGCTGGGAGAGCATGCGGACCACTTACCAACCACTTGTCCCTGGCAAAGATCACCGTGTTGAGCATGGACTCGTAGAACAGACAGTAACCCATCCACTCGCTGATAATGATGTCCACTTTCTCCACGGGCAGCTCCACCTCCTCCACTTTACCCTTAAATATGGTAATAACTAGAAAACAAGAACCCAGAGCCATGCTGTGCAAGGACCCCCTAGGCACCACGGGCTCCTTGCTGCAGTGCTGTGGAGTTTTGAGCCCCATACTCATCCTGCTTTTAGGATGTGACTTACCTTATCCTTCATCAGAGGAACTTACACAATCTCTGAAAATGTTAATGTCTTTGAAAGCTACTTGAGTGTGTCCCTCATCAAAGGGACTGGACGATTACTCTGCACCTGACTCCGCTAGGCCTGCAGAAGGCACCGTGTCATGTAATCTGCCTTAAGAATCAGCGCGTTATCATTATCCCCATCTTCTCTTTCAGCTAAGGAAACGGAGGTGAGGTCTCGAGGTGAGATGATGGCGGAGTCCAGGTCTGATGGAATGGGGCTGTAACAGTCCTACTGTGCACTCCCAGCTCCGTGTAAGGTTACCATGGCAACTCGCCCAAACTGAGCAAAGGACACCACACGTGTTGCTCTTGCATCTGCACACAGCCACGGCCCTGTTCTCAGTGGCTGCCCTTCTAGTGTCTGTGAAGGAGGCAAATTGGTGTTTTGACAAGACTATGGACTCAGCAGACAGAGAAACCCAGGGTTAAGTGCTGGGGCTTCTAATTAGCTGTCTGGTTTTACACACATCACTTGGCCTTGCAATTCCCATCCAGTTCCCCAAAGAACAGCAGAGAGCATGAGGTCTCTGTCGGGCCTGGTTGTGTGCGGGAAATGAAACAACACCTAGGAAGTGCCAGGCCTCTAGCTGAGGCTCAACGCAAGGTAACCATAGCAGACACATTTCTTATTTAACAATATATGGAGGCGAGAAAAGGGATAAAGCACCCGTGAGAAGTGACTTTCCATTGTACTGCAGCGGGGGAATGATGTTAGGTGAGTTTTTGACCAGTTGACCCAGGGGGACACACACTTTTTGTATTATTTGATGCACAGATGGAGAGAAAAGGTAACCTTAAGGTTACTCCTCTGCTACGACAGTGTAGGAGTGTTGGGTGGTTGCCTGGTCCCTTCTTAATATCTCTGCTGAAAGGCCACACATGTTCATGCTCTGAACCCCTCCTTCTGTGACAGCCCCTGAGAAAATCACGCTAACAAAACTGAACAGAAGACCAGACCTCAGAGTCACAAACCAAATAAACTATGTCTGCCTTGAATCCAAGGCAATTAATTTGGACTGGAGGCTCATCTCTAGCAAAGGGCACACGGGTCAGGGCCTTTGTTTAGCGTCTTCACAGTTAAGAGCACCATCAGCAGCCTGGTGGCGGCTCCCTCTCCACTGCCTGGTTAATCAAGGCTTAATAATAATTTATAAGGTGTCAGAATCATATTCATCCACCCTCACCACCCACCATGGAGGCCTGTGTGCCCTGCCTGGTCAGCATTTGTGACCCCTATCCCCAAGAAGGAAGAGCAAAGCAAGGCCAGACTTCTTCAAAACTTTTGAAACAAGTGGGAGAGGCAAATGTTAAGCCTGTGTTTTTTGGCGGGGAGGGGAGGACCTGAGACCATGAAGAAAGAATTCAAGTAAGAGAAGGACCCAGTGGCACACCTTGGGAATTCACAAGGGGACAAAACCAAGGGCCTTGGAAAGTGCCCACAACTAAAATAGTCTCTAATTTATTTCTCATTCTGAAAAGGAGCCAGCAAGCACACTCATGCCCTTCTGCCTAACTAACAGCTTGCAGAGCCTGGCTTGTTTTATTTTTGTCAACAGTTTTACACTGTCTAATGGCCTTCCTTTTTGTATTTTCTTTGCACATATCTCTGAACGTTTGTATGCAGCTGTACCGTTTTGCATTACTTTGTTGTCTTGTAATACAGCATGTCCTCCATGTGGTCCTAGATGAGACTCCCTTCCGCCTCTGGGTCCTTGTGACCCCATTCTGGGGGCTTAATGTAAGGCTCCAGTCAGGAGGACCTCAGAGATATTTCAAGAAGGAAACTACTGAAGGAAGAAGGGTATAGTTTTGGCTCACAGTTGGAGGATGTAGCCCATTTACAGGAAGTCGTGATCACATGCCCTAGGGGCAGCTGGTTATACTGCATCTGCAGTTAGGAACCAGAGAGATGAATACGGGTTTGTAGTTGATTTTCTCTTTTCATTCATTCCTGGATCCTGGACCATGGGATGGTGTTGCCCACGGTTAGGACGGGTCTTCCCATGTCAGTTAATATAATATATAACTGCCTCATAGACATGCCCAGAGATTTTCTCCTACATTAAGTTGATAGTATTAACCATTGCCCATGTATGATGCATTTATGTAATATATGTATTACCTCTATCTATCTGTCTCCCTATCTATATCTATCTATCTATCTACCCACCTATGTTCTATCTGAGTTGTCTATCTGCATACTTACTTATCTATTATAACCCATACTGATCAGAATACAGTAGCAAGTGAATAAGAAGTCTAGAACAGGGAACAGGGAAGTCACCCAAGGAATATTCCATACATGTGTGTTTATCAGACGAGACTAAAAGCACACATTATCTGTCTCCCATAGCTTCATCATCAGCTTGACTGGATTCAGAATCAGCATGGAACTATGTACCTCTGGGTGTGTCTAGGAGGATGTTTCTAGAATGATTTAGTTGAAGAGGAAAGGCCCACCCGAATGTGGGCAGTCCTCTCCCATGCACTGGGCTCCCTGAAGAATGGAAGGGAGAAAGAACACCAGCACTCATCTCCCCTGCTTCCCGACTGCGGGTGCAAAGGGCCTCACTCTGCTTCCGTGCCTTCCCTGCCCTGATGGAGGTCATCAACTGTGAGCCGTAAACTCACCTTCAGTGGTCTGTGTCAGGGATTTTGGTCACCGCCGTGAGGAAAGTAGCCAGACCCATAGCCAATTCACCAGAGACACTGCCTTGATGTCTCTAGCCAACACCCGGAACATCACAATATCTATGTTCAGTTGCACAAGCTACAAGATGCTTGACAGGGCATACGTTGGCTGCTTGGGGGCTACTGACTCTCAGAGAGCAGGAGGCTGGCTCACAGGACTGTGTAAGTATACAAAGCTCTATTTCCCTTCCCAACAGAAAGGCCGTTGAGGGGTAGAAACTAGCATCCCCAAGGCTCAGAACAGCTAGGCTGCAGATCCCCTTGCCCAGTCTGAACCCCTAAAGCACCAGGGCAGCATCGGCTCAAGGTGGCTTTGAGGGCGAATCTGGAGCTGTGTTTCCAGGCCATAAGGATGATGGAAAGTTTGTTCGACTAGCTGCGACAGGACCCTGGCTCATAAATTTTACAGTGATTAATCATAGCTAAATGTACCACAGGGAGCCATAGGTTCTAACTTGAGAGTTTTACCCTCTGGCTTCAGTTGGAAAATTAGACAACTAGAATTCAGTTGTTGTTACTTGTAATGGGATTTTCTTTCTTTTTTTATTTGAGGTGTTATTACAAAATAAATTAGATGAGCCTAACCTGATTTGGGGTTTCAATGTATCCATCAAAATCGGATGGCCCCATAAGGCCTACAGCTCATAGTCTGTCATTTAATTTTTATTTTAATTATCCATTTGTTTTTATTTACTTCCTGTTTTGTTTTTTAGCTAGGACCTCATACTGTAGCCCAGGCTGAACTAGAACTTACTATGTATCCTGGACTAACTTCAAACTTACAGGGAACCTCCTGCCTCAGTCTCCTAGGTTCTAGATTATAGGCATGAGCCATTCTGCTCATCTAAGCACTAATTCTGTCCCATGGAAAAGGGAACAGTAAGGTCACATTCCCCAGGTCAGGAAATGCATTGTGAATCGCGAAGCCCCCAATTCTATCATTGCAGCCACACCAGAACCCCTCTCTCCATGTGCTTTGCTTAGTCTCCTGTTTGGGTGACATCCACAGTCATCACTATGCTTTTTAGGCATCGGCCCACTACCCCCTCTCCAAATTGCTGATTTTAGCCTCCCATTTCCAATACCTGGCAGAACATGAGATTCTCCACACACATTCTAAACTTCTTCTCCGATGGATGGATAGATGAATAAACAATTAAAAACAAACAAGCAAAACAAGGGCATTGGTTTAAAAGACCAAAGAGCTGCAAACCAGTACTAATTATACTAATAAAAATGATCAACATTTGAAAAGCAGCTTGAAGAGCAATTTCACGTGAATTAATTTAACTATCCTCCCAGAGAGAATGTTGCTGCTATCATGTGCTTATAAAGAGAACGGGCATCTAGAAGAGTCTAAACTGGGACCATGGAGTCACCTGAACAACTCACACAACCTCACTGAGTTTCCTTACCCTACTTTGTGAATGTATAATCATTGCTGACCTTGCAGCACCTGGGACAGTGTTGCAGTGGGAAAATACTTGAGGGGGGAAAAGGAAGAAGTTGAAGGATGGAAGAATTGTCCTGTACTTCTGAAGGCTGCTCACGTGAGCGAATGAGGGAAGAGCAGAATAAATGTGGGCAGTGAGGCTTGGTCAGAACTACCAATCTTCATGGGCATCAACCCGTACCTTGCCTCTGTACCCCATGTTCTCTAGAGCCCAGGCACAGGCTCTCTCACAGAATCAGAGCCTGTGCACCACAGTGCACTGGAGTCTTTCTCTGCATATCTAGTGGCCCTGCACCACCAGATTCCAGTAGCATAGGTGGGCCCTGGGTGTCATGCCACCTCAGTGTACTGCATACAACAAAATGGTACCCTCTCCTGGTCCAAATACCTATTCACCCAAGAACCGGGAGGTTGAGGGTTCACCCCTCTCCTAGGGCATGCTTCCTATCCAAGCCAGCTCCAGATTTCTGAAGGACTTGGGGGACCAACCTGCTAAACTGGGGCTCTGAAGACCTGTTGGCTTTCGCAAGAGGACTTTCTAACTAGGGACAGCACCCACCATAATGCTCTCTCCAAATCCATCTGAGGATTTCTACCGAGCCCAAGCCATTCCTGAACACTGAGAGGCACTGGTAGGGTCTAGTCTGCTTAACCCCAACACACCGGCCACCTGCAGGCCTGACCCACATGGTTGTTAAGAACGAAATTGTAGCCAGCAGAATGGTTTCCGCCGGGCTGGGATGTCCAGAGCATCACCCCAGCTCTCATTCTCACCCTATGACCAGAACAGAAGCCAGCAAGGGACGGAGGACAAAATGTCCCACACCCCAGATGATTTGCACAGATAACCCTCTACCACTGCAGGTTTTGCATCCACGGATTGAACCACCAGGGAATCGAGAAGATTTGAAAGGCAAATGGTGTCTGTACTGAGCACAGATGCTTGTTGTCTTTATTCCCCAGGCTGCATCGCATAACAACTATTTACATAGTGTTTCCATGGCGTTAGATGTTCGAAGGGTTGGGGAGAGGGTTTAAAATACGTAGAAGATATGCACAGGTAACATTCAAAGTCTACATACAAATACGATGGCATTTTATTAAAGGGACTTGAGTGTGCTTGGTTCTTGGTGTCTTCAGGGAGGTCCCGAAACCAACCCTCCATGGACATTGAGTAGCAACTGTACATTAGTCCCACTGTGTCCTGAATCTGCTGGTCCTGTCCCCTCAGCATGGCTGGCCTTTGCCCTAGCTCTCTCAAGTCTCTGCCCCAAAGCTCTCTCTTCAGAAAGTGTTCCTTTACAACCAGTGCTTATGGATGATTAACTATCAGATCCAGGAAGGGAACCAGGAGCAGAGGGAAAGAGTGGGAGGAGTTTTGGAAGGAAGGAAGGAGTCCTGATCTATAGCACCTGCTGATGACAAGGGTGTAACACCCCCTCACCCCCCTCCCCCGGCTCACCCATCCCATAGCCAGTTGGGAGCAGGAGACCACTCCAAGCAGGGTGAAGACATGTGCAAAACCGCCTCTCCAAAAGACATGTAAGAAGACATGTGCAAAACATGTAAGAAGACATGTGCAAAACATGTAAGAAGACATGTGCAAAACTGCCTCTCCAAAGTAAGCGTGTGAGCTGCTCGCACACACCTCCGTGACTGTCCCCGCACACACCTCCGTGACTGTCCCCGCGAATGTACAGCCCCCAGCCTCCTCACCTGTTCTCCCTAAGCACAGTCACGACTTCTAATTACACAGTAGTCTCTGTTCTCTGCTTTTGTGGCCGCTCGTCTCTGTGAGGCTAGAAGCTTCGTGACGGCAATGAGTTTGTTTTCCCAGCCACACAGTTAACTCCTTTAATACCCAGCACAGGGCCTGGCATACGGGACGATAACACTTGAAGAGCTCAATCAATGAAATTACTAATGGAGCATTTCACTGCAGTTAGGGAAAGGAGAGGCAATTGCCAGGAGCTAGCGGGACAGGTTCGTTCAAGACAGTCTTACATGATTAATCTCATTTCTTCTTTTGACAGCATTTATTTGTCAACTTAATAAATGAAATAATAATAACAATGGCTAACAACAGGTATTGGCTGCTGCCTGCCCGCCAGTGCTGTTCTGTTTCGTACAGTGATGTGCTAGAGACAGATACTTGACTGGATCTCCAAGGGATGAAAATGTGGATTTGACTGTATTGGGGGGGGGGCGTGGAAGGGCATGAAGACCAACTTCAAGCCACCGAAGTGACGATATCCTTTCCTCGGATCTCTTGAATGTGTCACATGGGTTTGCAGGGTCACATACAAGCTGCTACAGCTTTGTAGCGGTCATCATTCAGTCCCCACAGTGACACCATGAGGTCTGACTCGCCATGGTTCTCATTTCATAGGAGAAGAAACTGAGGCACACACGGAAACTCATCTCAGATGACTAGCTGCATTTACCCAGATGGATGTGAATTAGGAGCAGCCCCTGCAGGGTCCCAAGAAGGAGAAAGGCAAGTGTCAGTCCAATGACACCCTAATGCAGTCAACGACAAGTTATCATGCAGGTCCACGACTGCGTCCCAGAGCTAATCGTTCTGTAGGTGAGTACAGGTCTCCTGCAGAGACTTCCGCATTCACCGTGGGATGCTGCCAAACACGCAGCTAGCATGCTGCTGGGAGCCAGGGCCTCAGGAAAAGGATGGATGAGAGAATCTTGGTAGCTTGTGGTGAAAATCAATTGAACAACATTGATGGTTAAATTAACAAAAAAAAAAGGTATGTCTTTCCGACTTCAAAACATCCACCAGGCAGATTTAGATTAGGAGACAATACCTGTAACACCACAGCAGCTGGTAGGGAGACCACCTCCTCACACACAGCCGTTGATCTCTAGCTAGTAGCCACATGATGTGACATCTGCCAAGGTGCCAGTAGGAACTACAGTGATCAGTGTGTCTGACCCAAAAGAAAGGGACTCAGGCAAGGCCCTCTGAAGCACCACAGTCAGGGAGAGGCTAGGAGAAATAGCCTAGGGGTGTGTGAGCAGGGGCCACTCCTTGGCTTGTATGGGCCAAAAGAAAAGAAACAGAACTTCAGGAGAGCATCAGGGAGGAAGACTCAGCCTCAGTGAAAAGAAGGGCTTTCTGATGAGCACAGAAACCCACGTGTTTGGCAGTGCGGTCTTGTCCACGAGTCCTAATGTGCCTGACAAGGAACTGACTTACAACGACAGCAGCATCGACTCTGGACGCTGTCACTTTGAAATAACACACAACTAGTATTTGTTGAGTACCTAATCTATGTGAGGTCATGTACTTGACATTTGACCTGTCTCGTTGCTCATCTCCCACAGTGCTTCAAGCCATACCTCAATACTCCTCCTCTGGAGAGCAGTTTGCTCTTCAGTGTGAAATGACGCAACAGAACTTGTGAGCTAGATTGCAGACCCTTGTGCCCACTGCCCCTGTGTTTCATCGGCTATCCTGTGATCTCTTCCACCTGTGACGTGCATTCTTAGGGACAGGAACAAGGTGGAGGAAATGGAGAGGTTCATCTTTTTCCTTCAGGTTCTGGAGAGTCAATGAACTATACATTTTTTAAAAAAAAAAAAGTTGGTTTGTTTACAGAATTACAGAACTTCAATCTCTGCACTGATGTCAATCTTCACAAACCAGGGGACTTTCTGAAGCATTTCTTCAGGTCCCCCCCCTCTGCCCCATGGCCATTTTCTGTCATGGAGGAAATAATTGCTGGTGTTTAAGTTGCAGAAAAGGTAACTGAAGCATGTGTGGATCGAGGCACGTGAAGGTGGCCCATCTGTGCAGGTGGCTTCCTGTAAGTGTGCGTCTCCATGGGAATAAGCCCACCCCAGGAGCTGCTCGGAGGTGGAGAGGGAACCACACACTGATACTGGATGCCAGGTATTTTATGTGCGTGTTGTTATTTATGGTCCACCGCCCACACTCCCGACACTCATACAACTGGTGGTGGCAGCATTTCTAACTCATCACCATGGAAGCACTCATGCAAGTCAAGCTGTCCTCTGTCGAGGACACATGCCAAGGCTGAGTAAGCTGGTACAGGGGACTTGGTCTGCTGCGATCTCACCATCCCCGCCTATCAAGTCTAACTTCTAGGGAGGAAGAAATGAAAGCCACTGGGCCTGGGGGGTCCCTTGTTGATTAAGTGTATATGGGGGGAATGCCTGAGGCATAGGGATAGCTGTTTTGGGGGGATGGTGAAAGCAGTCTAGTCTTCATAGGCCTTTGCTTAAGTTAATCATGAGACAAAACCAAGCATAAGCCATAAAAATCCAGAGCGTGAAATGGATGAGCTGGGGCTGAACAAACTAGATGTCCATGCTGCCAGGGAAAGGTGAGGTAGATGTCGTAGAGCAACGTGGATGGGGAAGCCTGCATCAGGAGACAGTGGTCCAGCCTGGCCCTCTGACACCAAGTTGGGAATGAAGGGCATTTCTCAGAGGACTGTTCTGGGTGGGATAGAGGTGCCCCAGGGTGGAAGAGGGCCCTTTAAGATGGATGAGGTGAGATGCCACTTGGGAAGCTGTCCAGCACAGGGTGACAGAGTGAGAAAACATGTATATGGTGCAGGAGGTGGGGATGCTGGGAGATGGGCTACATGTAGGAGGGTTGATCTAGTAAGTCGATATGTAATATCAGGGGTCTAGCTTTTCTAGGAAGGAGGTCTGGGTAGAGAAAGGGAGAAAAGGAGAGCAGACTCATGGGGCTGAGTTAGAAGTGGAGGAGTCACATGAGCTCAGCCTCAACAGCATGAGGATAGAGACAGGAATGAGTGTTGTGTGTAAGTGTGGGCACGGGCACACACACACATACATACGTACATATTCACACACATACACACAACACGCATATACACGATTCGTATGCACATGTAACACACATAACATATACCACACATGCATATATCATACACTTGCTTGCATGCACACACATATGTATATGTACACACACATATATCACATATATACTCAGTCCCCAGCTCTCTGCAGAGATACCCTAACGCTAAGGAGCATGTTCAGTTCCTTCTTTATTCTAGTTACTGTCATCCATTCAAGGACACTGGGGAAAGAACTGATTGAAAATAGAGGCAGATGAAGTGCAACATGTGCCTGAAATGGCTGGAACTGGGAGATCAGGAATCCAGAAAAAAGGAGAAAGTGCACAGGAGCCAGATTCAAGATGCTCTCAGAGACCCTATCAGGGTAAGTAGTGACAGCCTGGCAGGACCTACTTAGTGTGGGTGCACAGTAAAAGTGTTAAACTAATAAGTAAAAGGAAGAATAATTATAAAGAGAAATGATAAGAAGATGATAGATGAGGGGCAGACAAACAGAGAGATGATAGCCCATAGACAGAATAGAAAATACATATAGAAATATCAGAAGATAGATATAAATGGCAGATGAAAGATACAAGTTAGAGACAGACATACAGAGATGATAGACATGTGATAGCTAGAGATGATAGGTAGGTAGGTAGATAGATAGGTAAATAGGTAGATAGATGATAGATAGATAGATAGATAGATAGATAGATAGATAGATAGATAGATAGATAGATAGATATACAGACAAACAGATAGATAGACCGATAAAAACAAATGGGGAATGGAATGTTTACAGAAAAAGTACCTCCCCTAGAACTAACTTACTCCAAATGTGTTGTGACAATAGCAAGATGAGAAATCAAATTCAGTCAGCAGCAAAAGAAATGGGCAAGTACAGGGGGAAAGGCAGACCCCAGAGGTTGGGAGCTACTGTCAAGGAAGCCTACGCCAGTGGGAGGCCCCTGGGGCCAAGGAATGGAACCCAGCATCCCTAACAGTGAATCTGACTCTGCATTGCCTACACTCACTCAAGTTCCCACTTCCGGAGCTCTGCATCCACTCACAAACGCATGTTGGGGTGCAGAAACAAGAGCTCAGGCTAGGGTTCTGGCTCCTCTCAGCCGGGCTCTCTGTGCCTTAGTCTCCAAATCTGTTAACGGGGAAGACTCACTTGCCTGTTTCAGAGGGATGGTGAAGTGAAGGGGGAAGCCTGGTAGTGCCAGGCTGTATCACCATTATACAGAGAGGTGGCCACTGAAAAGATGCTTGTCCTCCTCTGTCCTGGTGAAGCACTTTTGAGAAGAGACTGGTCCCCATGCCTTCTGAGGGAGCTACGAGATGCTAGAGACCAAGCCAGAGGTCAGAGGCCAGAGGTTGGGATGTCCGAGCAATATTTGCCCTGCTCAGTCTGAAGGCATTGCTCATGGACATGACAGCTACCACCCATACAGTGCCCCAGCCTTGCCTCTGTTGCCAGCACCTTCCCCTCCCTTCACTGTGCTTCATTCTTTACCCATCTTGAAAGTGGCCAATGTCTCCCCAAATGCCCATGTATCAAAGGCTTGGTGTCCAGGGTGGCACTAATATAAAGTGGTGGGCTCTTTAAGGGGAGCCAAGTGGGACATCCTTAGGTCATTGGAAGCATGGGCTACCTCTCTTGGAGGCATGAGTTTTTGCAAAACAGGTGTCGTAAAAAGAGCAAGCCTGGCCCCACGCATCATTCCCCTCTGCTTCCTTGTTCTTAATTTTAACCTCTAAAACAGAGCTGGTCTCCGGTATTTCAGTATGGGAACAAAAGCTGACAAAAATAGATTGCGTCATCAATTTGTTGTCATTGTTTTCCGGATCCCCCTCCCTCTGCCTGTCTTCTCATCAAAGCCAGGCAGCCTCCAGCTCCACACACGTTTAAGCCAGTGAGCATGGAAAGAGAAAACCCACAAAACAATGAGAGTTGGGCCCTCTGCACAGCAGGGTCCACAGCTCTCTAAGAGAGGAGCACATTTCCCAGCAATCCTCGCTACCCTAGCAAGCCCTGCAAAGAGCACCAGCCTTTCCCCTCTCCCTTCCCCTCCCTATCTACCTTCTCTGCCTAAGACTGCATTCATATCATAAACCAAATGGGAACAAACAGCTAGAGGCCTCAGACCACCAACCACCTCCTAGATGCCCCCATTACGTTACTACGTCTAGACTGCCCCTACTCCACGATAAAGGTCACTCGCTCCCCTATGATCTATACCTAGCCCTTCAAGAGCCATGCCACACATCTCTTCCTATATTCTGTTGAATCACATACATTTTCCCAGATTTTCCCTTCCTTGACCCCTATAGCCTCTGTAGCGACTGCTCCATTTTCCCTGTTCCTCATTACTGAAAGAAAAGATATTTGGGGTCCCCACATCACAGCCTCCCCTAATCCTACTCTCACTGGTCTCTGGCCCCTGCTCTGGTTTCTGTTGCCCCTGTGAGCCCTGCACACAGGCACCTGCAGTCGTTTGCTCCCCACCCGTCCTCCCCAGGCACGAGCAGCTTCAGGTCCTCTGGCTCTGAGGCTACAACACAGAGCATTTCCCTCCACCTCCATGGCCACCTTTCACCTCACACATCTCTCTCGGGAGCCCTGAAAAGTGTGTGCTTGTGTTACTCGTGTCTGCAATTCATCCCGGTGTGCCCACCACCCACAAGGCTCCCCCTCCAAATGATCTCCTGGCCTGAAGAAAACCTTGTCTGAGAATGAGCTGTGTGCGATCACCCTGGGCCCCCTCTCTCTCGGACTCCCCCTCTCTGTGCTGTGGCCATGGGCCTTTTTGTGCCCTGGGTGAGCATGCTTAGTTCAGTCCTGCCCAAAGCTCTCCTGCTCTGGACTTTAGGTACTTTGGTCGAGTGTGGCCTCAAAAGTTCATGCGCAGGATCTTTGAACCCTGAGTGTGGTGGTGTTGGGAGATGGGACCCAGCAGAATGTTAAGTGAAGGGAACAGAGTACCAGCAAATGGAACAGTATTACTCTTAGGGGAAGGATCAGTCATGCTGACAGTTTTTTGGGTTTTTTTCTTTTTTTTTCTTTTTTTTTTTTTGCCTCCTCGCCCCCCACATTTTCACTGTGAGTAGAAGCAGTACAATTCTCTTTCCAGATACGTCCAGCCAGTCTGAGACTTCCAAGCATTCAGACAACAAATCTGTGAAATGGTTTATGCTCCTGTCTCTCATGGAGTCTGCAGCAAGTGGGTCAAGCTGCAGACAGCACAGGTGGCATGCTGAGGCCACACTGAAATAGGTCTTTGGCCTACTTCAAAGTAGGGCATAGTAGGAAGTGGAAGGGCTCCATGGCGTCTGCTCTCTTGGGTCAGACCCATGGGGACATCGGGTTCCCTAAGAAGGAGCAGAGAATTCTGGGGTACAGCCCAAGAAGTGCATCCAGGGCTCTATCCTTTGTCTTACAGATGGAAAGGTTAGGCTAGCTGACTCTGCATTGCCCAGGGTCCCAGCCTCCTGGCCTGCTCCCAGGCTTGCCAGTGAACTCAGGGATGCCCATCCCTCCAGGTTACATACTTCCCACCCTTTGGGACTGAGCATGGGAATCTTGCCTTTTGGACTTGACCTTGTCCCGTACCTTGCCACGGTACCCAGCTACTTTAGCCTCACCGCTCCTGCCAGCCCTGCCTCTGTTCTAAGCCATTCCTTACAATGTGGCTTCTGGTCTGCCTGCCACCCTCCCACCACCACCTCCACCCAGGACCAGATATGCTCCTAGAATGCCAAGTGCTCAGCCGCCCAGCGCTGAGCATCGGGTCTGGCAGCTATGGGGAATGTCCTGCTGATGGGGAAAAATTATGAAGAGGTGGCCTGGTCAGGGACCTTTGCAGGTCTGAGCATACTGAAGATGGGCCACTGAGAGGGGGCTAGGGATGTCACAGATCATAGGAAGAGAAGGGAACACATCACTCCTTGCAATCAGAGTCCAGCCTGATCAAGGCCTCACTCCCCAGACCACCCTGAGGAGCACCACACACCAAGGCTTGTGGCAGACATTCTGGCTGATACCCCTGGACAGGTAACCGAAGAGGACAGAGGGGTTATGGAGAACGCAGGGAAGAAGAACATTAGTTGCCACCTTACAGACTTGGCAGCCTCCAGCTGGGCCCAGCAGAAGGCATGATGACCAGGACTCAGTCACAGACAGGGCTGACTGACAGCTAGTGTGGGGCAGATGTCACCTGACTAGCAAGAGAGGGGAGCACCACACTACAGGGCCACAGTCCTGTGATTGGCTGTTCCAGCATGAGCTGTGCTTCTCCCAAACTACACGTCCTGTGCTCTCTCCTCTTGTGCCCACCTATGCAAGCCCCTATCCCACCATCACCACGGGGAAAGACTCTGAAGTAGGTCTTACCATTGTCCAGGTGGTTGGCCTTAATGATCTTCTCTGAGTAGTCAGAAATACTGGAACATTCGATCTAGAAAGTACATAGAACAAAAGAGACAGGGCTTTAAAGAGCACAGCCACCTGCTAAATTCTGGACCTTCAAAATCCCCAAAGGCCCATGTGTTGGAGGCTGGGAACAGTCCCAGCACATGGTACTGTTAGGAAGCAAATGGACCAAGTAAGAGGAAGTTATGTCATTGGAGACATGCCTTTGAGAGGGGTATGGAGACCTCAGTTCATCTTCTTCCTCTCTTTGCTTTCTGGCCTCCATGAGGGAAGTAGCTTTGTTTTTCCAATGACAAGCTGCCTCACTGCAGGCCAGGAGCAACACGGCCAACAACCATGTACCAAGACCTCTGAAGCTGAGTCAAAATTAACCTCTCTAGAACCAGAACCAACTGAATAGATAGAAAAGTTGAGGTTCAGAGAGTTACATAGTCTTAGCCACAGCCACACATTCAATTCGTGGTAGCTAGAGAAGTAAGATCTGATCCTCTCATTGGGTGGCTGAGCATCATTTCACTAAATTAACCACTTTGCCTAGAGATCAAAACTCCGCTGTGGAGACCCTGTTTCTGTGCTGGAGCTTAAAGAGTAGCTGGCTAATCTCACCTTCTGCAGGAGGCAGAAGGGGAAAGACAGAACAGACTAAGCTCCTGAGGAGGGATGGAAGGCAGATCTAGGCCAGAGTCACCATGAGTGTCCCTCTACATCTCATCACTAAGTCCTGCAGGGTAAAGTGGGCACGTTCTTGAACAGGATGATCAGGACAGCTCTCAGGACTGGTCTTAAGAGTCCCTTCTACTGAGGTACATACACAAAGTCAACTCTGAACCCTTGAGCTGATTTGAGTAAATGTTTTCCAAAGGCCCTTGTGTTGACGGCTCAGTCCTCAGCCTGTTGGTGTTAGTAGCCTGGTGAAACCTTTAAGAGGTGGAGCTTGGTGGGAGGAAGTTAGGTCATTGGATGCATGTCCTTGAATGTGATATTAGGATTGTAAGCCCTTCAGTTCCTTCCTTCCTTTTCCTACTAGGAAGTGAAGCCTTCCTTTACTACATGCTCTCACGGCAATGTGATGGCTCATCACAGAACCAAGCCAAGGAGCCAAGTGACCGTGAAGTAGAACCTTTAAAACTGTGAGCCAAATGGAACCTTTCATCTTTTGAAACTGATTGTCTCAAGCATTTTCTTACAGTAACTAAAGCTGGCTCACAACGGCCTTCTGTGGACTCTTCCTTTGATGGAATCTATTCGCTTGCATGTGGAAGTCTTTTCGGGATTCCCAAATCTCTAAGAAAGGGCAAAATTCTTTGAGAAATAATTGACCATCAGCTGAAAGCAAGGCTTCATGGGAATGGTTGGAGGCCCAGACCCATCTCAGGATCTACAAGTTTAGGATATGCTGTGGGTGCTGGGAACTGAGGGGGCATTTCTGGAGACCTCTCTGTCACTTTACCTGGCTCTCTGACATGGAGGACTTTCGAAGTCATTGCAGGGGGCCCCTGAGGGGGTTACTGATGTTCTTGTCCAATGTCCACCTTTGGGGCCAGAAAGGCAATAATAACTAAGGGGACAGATGCCACTGCCTGTGCTCCGTTCCAGGAGGAGCCAGCCTTCCTTGGTCATCAGGCCCTTGGCTTTCGGGTTCCATCCCCTGTGGACAGTGCTCCAATCCTCGCTTCCTTTGTGCCACTGTGTCACCCCACACACATGCAGCTCCTGGGGTTAGCGTTAAAGAGCACAGCAGCTCCAGACAGGCAGCTGGCTGTGTCCTAGCTGCCTCCCAGGCCTCTTGCAACAGGTTGCAGTCCCTTTCAAGGGTGCCCTGAGTCCAAGCACATCAAACACAGAGGTCACCTACTGTGGGGAGCCCGCCGGCCAGGCTGTACACCTTGGCTCCTCGTTTCCCTTTCCTTCTCTTCCCTGTGCTTCTACTCTCTTCACTTGCTTCTTTCTTCTTCACCTTCCACTCCATTTTCTTTCTTCTAGCTTTCCTCCAAGTCTCCCTAGCAGCTTCTGTTTCTCACCTCCTGCTGTGCTCCTTGACCACAGCTTCTGCTAACCTCTACAATCTCCCTCCCTCCGCAATGGAGTGGATGGGGGTAGAAGGGGAATCCTGAAAACAGGAACAACTGAAATGAGCTCATGGGAAAGAAGCTGGCTAAACCTGGCAGGGCCAGAGACACTTATGATAGGCAGACAATGCCAAGTTACCACTGAGAGGCACCGAGCAGGAGCCCTGGCAGCAACCTAGCTGCATCCCCCTGACTCAGGAGCCAGAGACTGCTGTCCCCAGCTCGGCCCGAGAAGGAAGCCTGAAGCAAGGAAGGCTTGTTGCAGCGATGGTGATGGTGCTGCTCTTGATGGCGATGTGGTGCTGTTGGTGGTAGCAGTGAGGGTGTTAGAACTGCACTGTGACTCATCTCCTCTGATCCTCTAGCAAGAGAGATGCACTGGGGTGGGGAGGTGGCTTTGGTGGGACAGTAGTTGCCTAACATGCTCAAGGCTCTGGGTTCCATCCCCAGCACAGCACAAAAATTGAAAAAGAGATAGTGGACCAGGGTGGGTCTTTGTAGGATGGTCCAGAGAAAGTTAGAGGCAAAGACCACTCGGTGGAAGCCAACACAAGGGAAGGTAGCATGCTTACCCCAAACACCTTTTTGGCCCCTGCTTTGGCAGCAAACATGGAGAGGATCCCTGTGCCGCTCCCAACATCCAGCACCACTTTGTCCTTGAACACATGCTTATTATGGTACATGGAGTTCCGGTACGTGAGTGTCCTCACCTCATCCTTCAGCATTTCCTGCAGTGGAGGGAAAAGAAAGCTGTAGTCAGGGAACTCGGGCATCAGGGAGCACACCTGAGTCACAGGAGCACATCTGGATCACAGGCAACCGAATCATCCCAGTAACAGCTTCTGGAACCGCTATGACCTCACTGGTAGTTAATGAGGATTCTGTAGGACATGCAGGTCACGTGCCTCATTCCAAACTAAGCCCGCTTTAAAGGTCTACTTGAAAGATAGCTGAGAGTTATAAGAAAAGAAGGTTGTGTCCAAACCTGCTCTGGTTTGCCTGAAACCTAAAGGAAAGATCAGAACAGCATACACAGCACGAGAGACCCAAGGAATCATCAGACTGCTGTCCTCCCTAAGCCTGTATCGGTTCAGCCACCTCAATGCCTCTCATCATAGAAACTTAGTATCTTTTGTGTTCTCACTTGTGGCAATTTTAATTCTAGGAATCCACAACATTGGTTTTAATTGTATGTCCTATATGACTCCAGATAGAGATCACCTTTTCAGGGTACTCACTGACTCTCTCTCTCTCTCTCTCTCTCTCTCTTTCTCTCTCAGTCTAGGTTAGTGTTATTAATTTAACTAGTCTGAAGCCTAACTTTTGATCTACACACAGCAAACTTACAGCCACATTATGCTAAATGGGGAAACTGGAAACTTGTTCTCTAAAACACTTCCTTCACACCTACTCAGAATAATGCTTAAATTCTTAACTAGAGTGGAAAGAAGAGAGAAGAAATTTAAAAGACAGAGATGAGAAAGCAAGCTGACTTCCATTTACAGAAGTCACGGTCCTGTTACTGAAAGACACTAAAGACTCTGAAAAACTTATCTCTGACAAACACTTTCAGAGTATAAAATCATCGTGCAAAAATCTGTAGCTTTTCTAGACACCAATAATAAATATGAAATGCACAAAACCATCTCATTCACAATAGCCTTACAGAATTCAGTGTGTAGGAAGGAACGTGACACCAGGAGAAAAGACATCTGCAATGAGATCTACTAAACCCCGGGAAGAAACCCAGGAAAACACCAGAAAATGAGAATATTCTCATGGGAGAACTACTATGGAAATGGCCACATTAAAGTAACCAGCAAATTTGACACAAGCCCCATTAAAATTCCAATGACATTCCAAGAACCAGGAAAACCAAACCTAACGTCCCTATGGCAGCACAGAAGATCAGAACTCAAGGTAATCTTGAGTGGAAAGGGCTTTGTTGAAGGGATCACGTGCCGATATCAAGTTACTACAGAAGAGCCTCGTCAAAAGCAGCACGGGCTGGTACAAAAGCCAACACACAGACCAAAGGAATAGAATAGAATAGAGAACCCAGAAATCCATGAAGAACAACAAAGTGAGGAAACAAAGTGAGGAAAGGTATCCATTGGAGAAAAGATAGCTTCTCAACAAACAGTGCTAGGAAAACTGGATATCCGCATGCAGATGAAGATAACTGATCCCTATCTCTCACCCTATACAAAATCTAACTAAAATGGATCATTGATCTTCATGGGCAAGACCTGAGCTTGGAAAAGGAACGCTTGATGATACAGACATGAGCAAGGACTTTCTGAACAGGGGCTCGGTAACTCAGGAACAGTAATAAAAAGTTGACAAATGGAATAGCGTGAAATGAAAAGGCTTCTCCCAGCCAAGGAAGCAGCAGAGTGGAAGGAAACTGCTGCCAGCTATACATCTGGTGGAAAATTAATATTCAGAATATATAAATAGCTACAGAAACCAAGAGAATAAATAATCCAATCAATAAATGGGGAAATGAGCTGAACAGATACTTCTCAAAGAAGAAAGACAAAATGTCCAATGAATTCAAGGCCAAAAAAAAAAAATCAACCTTCTTAGTCATCAGAGAAATGCAAAATTATGTTCAGATTCTCTCACCCCAGTCAGCATGGCTATTGTAAAAAAAAAAATAAACAATAAGAAACACACTGGCGAAGGTGTAGAGAACCCATTGGTGGGAGTGGAAGGCAGTGCTGTCACTAGTCACTGGTATGGAGAGTCCTCCAAACCCTGCAAGTAAAACTGTCATGCGATCCTGCCACCCACTCCTGAGCACGTACCTACACAATGAGGCCGTACTCACGCACAAACGAGAGGAAAGTGCACTGCTCGAGCGAAACTGGAAGGACCCCAAGATCATCACGCTAAGCGCAATAAGCAGATTCAGAAAGTATGTTCTTTCATGTGTAGAATCTTGTTGTTTATAAAGATGTAGAAGAAAAAAAGCAGTGGTTTGGGATCAAGGGGGGCACTAAAAGAAGTGGTCAGAGTAAATGAGATTAAAATGAGCAATATTCAGTATGAAACTGTCACAGTGAACTCAGTTACTTTATACAGTTAATGTGTACCACTAAATTCAAAACTTTCAGCTCTGATGGTTTTCTTTACCATTTGATTTCTGTTTAGTTGACCTTCTCCATCTGTATCATTTCCTTTCTTTGACTTGAGCTTTATGTGTTCTTTACTCTCTAGTTTTGTGAGGTGAAAGTTTTGCTTTTGGGTTTTAGTGTTTGTGTTTTTACTTTTGTCCCTAATAGAAGCATTTGAAGCTATAAATCTCCTTCTAAATCAGTGCTTCTCAACGCTTTAATACAGTTCCTGCTGTTGTGGTGACCCTCGCTACTTCATAACTGTAATTTCGCTACTGCTATGAGTTGTAATGTAAACAGCTGATTATGCAGGACAGCTGATATGCGACCCTCAATGGGGTCACAACCCACAGGTTAAGAACCATTGTAAATACGCCTTAAACTGCAGCCTACAGATTTTGATGTGTTGGGCTCTTAGAGTCGCACAGTCTGGAATGCTTTCTAATCCCACTCATGTTTTCTTCTCATGCACATGGGTTATAAGGAAGAGTAATTTAATGTCCAACCATTTGAGGATTTTCTGGATAAATTATTTAGGTTTTTAATTTTAATTGTTCCAGTGCTAGCATTAAATCTAGGGTCTCACATAGGTTAGATTGCTACTCTAACACTGGCTTTGTCTAGTCCCTTTCGTCCCCACCCTTTATCATGAGGCAAGATCTCACCAGCTTGGGTAGGTTGACCTGGGACTCACTGTAGCCCAGGCTGGCCTTGAACTTTTGATCCTCCTGCCTGAGCCTCCTGAGTAGCCATGATGTTAGATGGAAGCCTCCAGGCCTGGCTCTAATCCACTTTAAGGAGCACACTGTTGGTCTCAGTCTTCTGCAGTTCACTGAGGTTTGTTGAGTGACGGTGCTGTTTGGACCCTGCGGGTCTCCAAACCCTCCAGTGTTGAAGGTTGATCCCAGGCCTGTGTACTAGGGGAGGCATTGGAACCTTTAATAGGTGGATCCTAGTATAAGGAATGTGGACCATCAAGGGTGTGCCTGGAAGGGACAATTTGGGACTTCTATCCCTTCCTAGTTCTTCATTGCTAGGCTGCTCTGAGGCCACCGTGATTACTGCCTCCTGGGGAAGCCCAAATTCTTAGACCACAAATCTGTGATCAGAACCTCTAAATCTGAGCTCAAATCAAGCTGTCTTCTTCTGAACTGATTATTTGGGGGCATTTTGTCACAGTAATGGAAAGCTAATGAACCCTGCACAGGATCCACCTCAATGACTGTTTCCACATGCACTTGAAAAGCTTGCATCGTTGCAGCTTGGGCATGCAATACTCTGTAAGTATTAGGCCAAATTGTTTGTTTGTGGAACGCCAACTTCCTACATCCTCATTGGTTTTTAAATAATCCGTTGCCAAGAGAAGACTACAATCAGCCATTTGTCCTTGTGTCTATTTAGACCCGCTGGTCTCCTCCATATTTTCAGAGCTCTGTGCACAGGGTCCATGGTAATATAGCCCCTTAACCAGGCTGCACGGCAGCTTCTAGAATCCTTTCTCTTGTGCTTCTAGTTATAGTAGATCAAAGAGAAGATTCCCTGGAGACCTGGAAGGTGAAAAGGAATGAAGAACTACTCTGAAGGCCAGCTTCCACTTCCCCTGCCGCCCCAGGGCTGGTGGATTCAATGCTAAACAGGTGCAAGTGTGGAAGAGGTGCTTGGACTGAGTTCCTGTCTGGCTTTTACTTTGAGGATGAGCAAATCCTTTCTCTTCAGGATATCCCTAGATTCCAGTGCCACAAGCATGCAAGGCCCTGTCCCCAGAACAGGCAAGGGCATGCCGCACATGCTCAATAACTCAGAAGACAGTAATACAGATAGTATGACCATTGCACACAGAAGCAGGAACCTCAACCACTGCACCCACACCGCACCTCCACCATGGCTAAGCACTGGTGCCTCCACATCCTCATCTGTGAAATAATGCCATAATAATTGCACCTACTTCTAGGGCTGATGTGATGGTTAAGCAAATATAGGAAATTGTACAAGTGTCAGCGCTAGGCTAATGGGGGAAAGTCGGCTTCCCCAGCTAGGTACCTAGCAGACCTTGTAGAAGGTGCTCAGCACACATGTGCTGGCCAGCTGACAGGCCACACAGTCAGGGACCCTCTGACCAGCAGACAGATGTTGAAATTCAAGCTGCCTCTTGGGGACCTGGAGGCTGCCCTCTCTTTTGAAGGCCCCAGGAAGCCCACAGCAGCCAGTCTGGGTTCTGCTGGAAGGTCATGGTCACCTTCTCCTGGCCCTGCCCTCTTGCATCCTCTCTAGGTGAAGCCGTGGATGGAAAGAACATATATATCTTGCCTAGCCCCCTTCCTACCACCCATCTTGTCTATATTTATAGAATAATCTCGCTCTGTCCATCCACCCAAACTGTGATTCAGCCAAGCTCTCAGACCACCATTGTTACAGTTGCCTACTGATGGCCAGGGGACCACCACACGGCCAGCTTACCCACTCTGGATATCTGAGGTCCTGCCTAGAACATCCAGGCAGAGCATCCTTGTGAGATTTTTAGTGATGAGCAGACCCCCGCTGCTAAGTCACAAGAGGTAAGGAAGTGTCTCTCTGCACAGAACACCTCCATTCCACCCATCCCTGCTCTTATCTCCTTTCATATTCAGGGATCCTGAAGACCAATCACAGGGATGAAGGCCACCCATCTAGTCACACCTGTAGTAAAAGGCCTGTATGTTACCCTAGCTGGGTCTAGAGGTGGCCTACAGCAGCAACAGGAGGGATTGAAGATAGGTGTGCAGAAGCACTTTCCCATGAGAAGGTTGCTAAGGCTGTGGGTAGAGGTGCTATCTGTGACTTGCAGAACCTTTAGTCTGCACTATGGCACATATAAACTTAGGATGTTTTGTTGTTGTTGTTGTTAAAACACCTGACTGAGGGTGCCTGATCTGGTATTTAGTTGGTGGCTTTCTCCCAAGCAGAGTCAGGCCAATCTTTCACCCTTGCGTGTCAGTCACGAGGCTGTTCCCCATTGACAAACTAAGCAGAACCAGGCTAGGCAGCACTTGGGAGGTTGAGGCAAGAGAGCTGCCACAAGTTCAAGGCCAACCTGGCTACATAGTGAAACTCCATCTCAAAATGCATACACACACACTCACACACACGCATGCACGCACACACACACACACACACACACACACACACTCAAAGCCTTGACAACTGCAAGCCCCAAGTCACAGTGGGGGGGGGCAGGGATGTCAAGTCCGGAAAGAATTACAGAGACTAAAAATAGCCCAGGAAAGCTACACTGTGGGCAGCTGTGGGCCTGGGGTTGGCCCAGGAACTCAGATGGGGGCTTCTTGGGGTCAATGTGGAGATGCAGGGAAGACTGTCCCCAGTGTGCTTGGTTTGGGGTTCTGGATATAGTTCCCAAGTGTGCTGGTTTGAATGAGGGTGGCCCCTTTCATGTATTTAAAAGTTTGATTCCCAGTTGGTGGAATGTTTAGGAAGGTTTAGGAAATGTGGCCTTGTAGGAGAAATTTGTCATGGGGGTGGACTCTGAGGCTTCAAAAGCCCATGCCAGGTTTGGTCTCATTCTCTGTCTCTCTCTGTCTCTGTCTCTCTCTGTCTGTCTCTCTCTGTCTGTCTCTCTCTTTCTCTGTCTCTCTCTGTCTCTGTCTCTCTCTGTATCTCTCTGTCTCTCTATCTCTGTCTCTGTCTGTCTGTCTCTGTCTGTCTGTCTCTCTCTGTCTCTCTCTCTGTCTCTGTCTCTCTTTGTCTCTGTCTCTCTGTCTCTCTGTGTGTCTCTCTCTGTATCTCTCTGTCTCTCTCTCTGTCTCTCTATCTCTGTCTCTCTCTCTTTCTCTCATGCTCCAGCCCCATGCCTGCCTGCCTGCTGCTGTGCTTCCAGCCATGAAGATCATAGACTAACCCTCTGAAACTGTAAGCAATCCCCAATTAAATGCTTTCTCCTGTAAGTTACCTTGGTCATGGTGTCTCTCCACAGCCATAGTACAGTAACTAAAATGTATAAGTGCCAGCCCAGAAGGGAAACCAAAACTACAGGCCCCTAGAACCCACCACATGGGCGGACACTTTCTCTAGGATGGATGCTGGCACGGTCCCTTCTGCTGCCTAGAATCTGCACAGCGTTAGCACGGGTTAATGTTGAACAGGTAGCTGGACCAAGGATGCTGCAAGGGAGTATCCACATTTCTGAGCAGGCATCTGGCCCCTCCAGGACCAGGGCCCTTGGTAAAGAATCCTGGTTCTCAACCCTCCCCACAGGCCCAGGCTCACCATTTATGCAGAGGGCAACACAGAGAACCTCCAACCTCCCTAGACTAGGCAAGACAGAGGTCTTGATCTAAAAAAGGGAATGAGAAAGCCTCTTCACCTTTACCTTCTGCCCGCACAGAGGCCACCAAGGATGCAACAATAGCAGGTGAGTCTGCTCAACCCTTAAGATTTCTGTGGGGGTTGGGGAGTACAGACAAAGGAAACATTTTTAAAAGGTGTGTGATGGGCAGTTAGGAATGAAGTCCATGTGCCAAAATGGGAAGGTCGAATTCCTAGCTGTCTTCACTAGTCTCATGCAGAACAAGGGTTAGGATGAGGGCTGGGCTGGTTGTTAGGGCCCTGGATCACCTGTGACCATAATAGCAGTAGCAGCATAAGGCTAATCCGAGAAGCAAATGAGCCAATAATCCAAACTGCTTGGAACAACACCCAGTACACAATAAGCATTTCACAACTCAAAACTGCTGACTGCTGATATTAAAAACCTCCCTGGCAGCAGCCTAGCAATTTGGATGGAAGCAGACCTTCCGGCATCATCTCATCGCCAGGGAGCCACAGGAGTTGGTTTGCAAAGACATCCTCACAGCCGGGAGCCTCAGCCAGTAAACATCGCCTCCTTCCCCAGGACTTTCTTCCCTTTGTTTAGGGATGGTGGGGATATCCTTCTCACAGGGTTCTTACTAGAATCAAATGAAAATGATGTATAGGACACAACTAGAACTGTGCCCAGCACTTGGCAAGTGGAAGCCAACGTTAATTGCTTTGGGGGCAGTTTGGGACAATGCTAGCGAATTATATAATGAGGTGTGGCATGGAGTTCCATCCTGTGCCCACAATAGCCACGAGGTTTGTTTCTGTTTGGGGGCAGACACAAGGCTTCTCTGTTGGGAAGGGGGCAGAGTATTCACCTGAGAATTGCAAAGATGGAATCAGAGTGTCAGAGGTGGGGGATCCTGTCTATAAGATCTCATCCTGGTTCTTCCCCTGGAGATGCCCCTTGGATAAATTAATAGGCATCACCGCCTTCAGGAGTTCAGGATAGCCTCAGTGCATCGGTTGCAAGCACTTCAACTCTTTGTCGGCATCAGTGATGTGCAGGCCACCCAGGATGTCTGAGACTGGTAGTTAGAGATGGGCACAGGGCCAGAAGGTAAAATATAAGCTCAAAGCACCACATGGTAGCCCCACCCCCAACCTTCTGCCATTCATTTTGAATAGCAGTTTCACTTTGTAAGTCCGTCTGACCAGGAGCCCGCTGTGTAGTCCGGGCTGGTCTCGAACCCTCAACAGTCCTCTGAGCTCCCCTCAGGCTCTCAAGTGCTGGGATTATAGGTAGAATGCACTAACACCCACTTGTACCTACTCGCCTGCTCCAGGCCCTGCCTTGGCCATGGCTGTCCCAAAGGGAACCACACAAGGGGGAGAGGGTCAGGATTCAGGGGCACCAGAGGGGTTCACTTTGAGGTGGGAGAGAGCTGGACATACATGCTTTGTCACCTCTGAGAACAAGAATGAAATGATAGGGCCACACCTGTCCCACTGGTCCCCAACCTGAGTGTGTTACCTCGTGGATCCCAAAATGAGCATACGAGTCAAAATAGTAATCCCTTGATGTCATCTCCTCAGGATTCAGCAGCTTGGACATCTTGCCCCGTCCTGGGCAGCTGGGCTGTGTGGACACGTGGTGGACACATTGTACAGGCTTGGCTGGGATGACAGGCTGAGGGGGTTGAGGGGGGGCACTGCTCACCTAAAGAGAGAGAAGGGACTTAAGTTAGTCCTGCTTCAGAGATTTCTTTTTTTATTGTTTTTACTGAGCTCTACATTTTTTCTCTGCTCCCCTCCCTTTCTCTACCCTCCCCTTCTACCCTCTCCCATGGTCCTCATGCTCCAAATTTACTCAAGAGAGCTTGTCTGTTTCTACTTCCCATGTAGATTAGATCCATGTGTGTCTCTCTTAGGGTCCTTTTTGTTGTCTAGGTTCAGTGGGATTGTGAATTATAGGCTGGTTTTTCTTGGCTTTGTGTCCAAAAGCCATTTATGAGTGATCACATATGATATTTGTCTTTCTGGGTCTGAGTTACCTCACTCAATATGATATTTTCTAGATCCATCCATTTGCCCCCAAATTTCAAAATGTCATTATTTTTTTTCTTCTGTGTAGTACTCCATTGTGTAAATGTACCACATTTTCCTTTGGTTGAGGGGCATTTAGGTTGTTTCCAGGTTCTGGCTATGACAAACAATGCTGCTATGAACATAGATGAGCACCTGTTTTTGTGGCACGATTGAGCATCCTTTGGGTATATACACAAAAGTGAGGTAGGTTGTTTCCTAACTTTCTGAGAAATCACCATACTGACATCCAAAGGGGCTGTACCAGTTTGCATTCCCACCAGCAATGCAGAAGTTTTCCCTTTTCCCCACAACCTCTCCAGCATAAGCTGTCATCAGTGTTTTTGATCTTGGCCATTCTTACAGGTGTAAGATGGATCTCAAAGTTGTTTTGATTTGCATTTCTCTTTTCTGCCTCAGAGATTTCTGATCTCCCCCCTCCACCTCTAGCCCAGCACTGATTGGCAATGACTTCTTGACTGTGTGATTGACAGGCTACTGGTGTGCCAAAGAGACCCAGATTGACTTCAGTTCCAGATCTTACCAACTGGGTGGCCTACACTCATCTGAGCCTCAGTTCCCATATCTGTCAGGTAGGGAAATAATATCTTTTCCTCTAGAGGCGCCAAGAGGAAATGCTCAACAAAGGAAACCATGTGTGGTGGAGGCGGGAAGCATAGAGTTGGCTCTCAAGCAGCCGTGGTTTTGATATGGCTAACCCATGAAGGGCTCACATATTTAAGGCTTGCTCTGATTGTGGTAAGGTGGGAAGCAAAGGAATCTATACGAGGTAAAGTGGCCAGGTCATTTGGGACATGAAAGTGATTAACCTCATTGTCTCATGGGATTTGATTAGTTCTCAAGAGAGGATCTTTATGAAGAGCAAGACTCTCCTCTCTCTCTCTCTCTCTCTCTCTCTCTCTCTCTCTCTCTCTCTCTCTCTCTCCTTCTCATGTTCTTGCAATCACGAGGCTCCTAGAGCAGAACCAGAACCTTCAGAACTGTAAACTAAAGAATTTTTCTTTGTAAATGACCTAGCCTTGGATGTTTTATTATAGTCATGGAGAGATGACTACTACTTTACTTATACAATGTCAGACAACATTATTAGCCACTGCACTCCATGCCTTAGTTCCTACCTCTTAAATGAAAATGAAATATCTGTACTTATTAGGAGTGCACTGAAAATTAGACAAATGAGTATTTTTTTAAAGTGCCTAGAAAAAAGTTGGGCATGTAGTAAGTGTTCATTTAAGCAAATCAAATATTTGCACAGGCAGGGATAGGCCTAGGAAATAAACCCCATACACTTCTCCACCTACCCTGTCACCTCGAGCTGTACTCAGACTTACTGTCCTCAAATACGGGGGTCTCCTGTGTTCTACTACGTCAGGGCTGTTGTCTCAGCTCCTAGGTTCTGATTCTCATTTCGCCTTGAACTTCAGCACCACGAGCCCCCATTTTGGCTGACCTCTTCCCTGAGCACTACCTACTCTTACTTCTCTGGGTCTCCATCCTGCTCCCAGCTCTGTGCCCCACTGCAGCGGCTGGGCTTTCATCCCTCAGGCGAAGGGGAGGGGGGTGTGGAGGTCAGAGATACCCACATGAAGCACAGCAATGTCAGAGGGCTGCCTGTCTCTGGAATGTGTACATCCGGATGCTAGGCACAGAAGAGGCCTCGAAGGAAGACACACATCTTTAAAAGCACCAAGACCAACAGTCGAGTGGGTTTCTTCTTCAGCTGGGAATTGGGGCCTCCAGGATTCCATCCCAGCTCCTGGCTGTGTGTCCTTGGGACTGTGTATATACCACCACCGTGTCTCTGTTCTCTCCTCGGTAAATACAGGGCCTAATGAGACCCCCCAAGGAGCCATTGAGATAGTTCAGTGCATAAAGGGCTGCCAGGGAAGCATGAACCCAATCCCCAGTGTAGTGGCATTTCATCTGTATTTTAATAAATAAAACTTGCCTGAAGATCAGAAAAGTAAAACAGCCACACTGGCCAGCCTTAGAGATCAGGCAGCAATGACGCACACCTTTAATCCCAATAGCCACACTAGCTTGCCATAGAAACCAGCAGGTAGTGATGCACACCCTTAATCCCAGCACTGGAGAGAATCATTAAATGGGAGGAGGCAGCTCTCAGTCTCAGTCTCACTCTAAGGTTTCCTGGAGGCAGGATCGCCATTTTTGGACTGAGATTGAGGTAAGAGTCAGTGGCTGGCTGCTTTGCCTTTTCTGATCTTCAAGTTGAACCCCAATGTCTGTCTGTGAGTTTTCATTAATCATGCTTCACCCCAGCACCCATGTAAAAATCCGGGCATAATCCTAGAACTGGGGAGGTGGAGACAGGAAGATCCCTGAATCACTGGCAAGACGGTATAGCCTAATGGGTGAACCCTGGCACCCAGTGAGAAACCCTGCCTCAAAATAACAAAGTAGATGGCTCCTGAGGAGTAACACAAGGGTGATCTCTGGGATCCAAATATATGTGCACACACACACACACACACACACACAGAGAGAGAGAGAGAGAGAGAGAGAGAGAGAGAGAGAGAGAGAGAGAGAAAGAGAGAGAGATAAAATCCTCTCTGTAAGAGTCAAGGCATTAACGTCAGTTTCTTTCAGCACTAGATAACCACATGGTGTACATATAATAAAGGCTTCTTTATTGTTGCTAGTATCATTACTACCATCTGGATCATATAGATTATACACACATATAATATCCTTGTCCTGTCTTAATTTGCCTCTCTATGAGCTAGGTCAACTCAGACTTACAGTCAAGGGAAAAGGTAGCTCCTGGGACAGAGCAGATGGGGAAATGCAAGCGATGCCTTCCCTCCCTCCTACCTCAGGCGTCGCCTCAAGACCACCCTGTGTCTGAGACTACACGGGAATGAGTTGCATGGGGCAAGAGGTGGTGCCCTGTTCTTATGGTGCATCCCGGCTGCTGCCCCTAGGACATGGCAGACTTCCCAGTTTAGCAACACAGGCCTTTGGGTCGAGGAGAGGCCAGGCTGGCTGGCAAGTGGGGCTGCCTCATCAAAATGCTGCAGGTGTACCCACCCTCCGCTTGGGATGTTGGTCACGGTCTCTGGGAGGCTAAAAATAGACTGTGTCAATTGCACACTCCCGTGCAGGCTGCAGAGTCACCTCCAGAGCTGAAGATGCCTGTGCACACAGTTGACCCCAGTATTGACTCCATTTAAATACATTAAGGAGAGAAAAACTCTTAGCTGGTGCAGGAACTTGTGTGTCAAGGTCAGGGGGCTTCCAGCACCCTCCAGCTATCATTCAACTTTCAGTCCAAGGACTGGTCTTCCTTGGAACTCCCTGGTTCTCTATCCTCAACAGTCAACTTGTGAGGTAACTTCCACATGTCACACATTGCATGATGCAAAGGGATGGACGACTTGACCAAGGACAAGAGAAGGGCATTGAATAAATAGCCATAAGTCACGAGGAAAGGGGGATGATCATGGCTGGTGCTTTGTCCCAGAGGTCACTCCTCAGTCCAGCTCAGTCTTCTGCAAAGCAGACTTGGACTCTGACTCTGGACTGACAGGCCTGCTCTTCTCACAGTGGCCTTGAACTCACAAGCATTAAGCTACTGAGAGTTGCTTTGAATTCTAGAGACAGCTGCTGAATGCCTGCTGCTGAGAGGCCCTGTATAGAAGAAATAGTCCTGGAGGGGGAGTTGGAGTCCCCCAGAGACTCCACTTCCTAGACCTCTAGCAACCTCACCAGAAGCTACAATAAAACACACGCTACAAAAGAGAGTCAAACATAAAGAAGTGAATTCCCTTCAACTGCGAGTCAAGGAATCCTAGCAGAGTTGTGATGCCATGAGAGGGGAGCTTT
The DNA here is from genome assembly GCA_004026605.1 of Ondatra zibethicus. Classification (NCBI taxonomy): domain Eukaryota; kingdom Metazoa; phylum Chordata; class Mammalia; order Rodentia; family Cricetidae; genus Ondatra; species Ondatra zibethicus. The sequence goes on from PVIU01006847.1 coordinate 56,777, forward strand.
GTCAATGGATTTTGAAAGGTAGAGGTGGCAGGAGGGAATTCTAAGAGGATGGGGTGCTTTGAGCAGAGAGGACAGGGGGTGGGAAGGTTTTGAACTTGATGGGGGAGAACATGCTGAGATAGCAGAGGGTTCGGCTGAGAGAAGGTCATGATCAGGCTAAGAGGGCGGAATTAAATACCGCAGACAATAGAGAGATGGGCCCTGTGTACGCAGGGCCCCGAGTTTGAACACTGATTTTGGGAATTGAATGTGAGCATAGAGTACAGGAGGGGCAAAGAAGAAAGGGGTGACCATGGGGGAATTTAAGAGACTATGTTCAAAGTCCAGTCAAGAAATAATGATCACCTGAGCCCCCCGGGTGCTGGAGGGGCTGCCTGCCAGCGCAGCACAGAAATAGAACCTACGGGGTTGGCAACTGGCAGAACATGGGGGACGAGGGAGAAGCTGGAATTTGAGATGCTGTCCACATCTCAAGCCTGGGCGAGTAGGGAAATAGTGGTGGCAGTAACATCAGTGGGAAGAGCAAGCTGGGGTGGGAGAATAATGAACCCCAGTTGGGATACGTGGAGTTTGAAATGCCATCGAGCCCTGTAAGAAAAGACGTCAAGCAAGCAGATACGGAGGCAGTTCCAGTCAATAAACACCTTCTGACGGAAAGGCACACCCAACACATGTGGCAAGGAGACATTAATGTGTGCTCATGAAGCCAGGGCCGACAAACCAGGAACTTCACACCCCAGCTTAATGGGGATGAGGCAGTCTCTCATCTGTTATGTGGAAAAAAAAAAAAGACCAATGGCAAATTAACACTCAGCGTAAATGGTTTTCTCACTGGAGATCAGATAAACTTAAAATAGAACAAAACCATATCTTATCCCTCAAAATGATCAGTCTCTTTATTTGAAAGATTAGGAGGGGCAGGGGAAGGGAGTGGGGGGGGAGGAGGTACTTTCGCCCATGTCTTGTGGAAATGTAATTAAGTCAAGACTTTTTAGAAAGCAGTTTGATAAAAATTTATTAAGCGCATTAAAAAGCACAAATCCTTTAACCCACAATTGCTTTCTTTAAATTTAACACCAGGAGAGGGCCACTTATCGTCCTAAGTACATAGCTCTCTGAATTTCATGATGACCAAAAACAAGAGTCAATTTAGATGGCTCACAACACAAAACTGATTACAGTCTAGAGCACCTTGTCATAGAATGCTATGCAGCCCTTAAAAATGTAGGAAAAGTCTTTAAGAACACAAGCATGTGCGAACAATAAACCGTTGGTAGAGCAGGACACACAGGAGTATAGACTGTGCTTGTGTCTTAATTAAAATCTCTTCATGCTGGTGCATGAAGAGAGGAGATTCAGGGACGGCCCCAGAATTGGCAGCGATTATTCCTGGGTATTGGGTTGTGAATAATTAATTCTTTCTGGCGCCACTTTTGTGAAGAGCAAAAGCTAATATTGCAAAAGAGTGTGAAATGCAACTCCAGACCCCTGGAGGGAAACTGAGGCCACGACTCTGTCTTGAGAGCCATTGGAAGGATGGGGTGAAGTAAGGGCTTGCATAGGAGAGACCACAGTGGAAGAATGGTGGGTATGCCTGGGAGAAAGATCATATTAACTACCTTTTGAGGACCTGAGTGGGCTTGGGGGACCCAGGGGGTTGACATGGGAACAGGGATACAGTGGAGAGGGAAGATGTATCTTCAGACTGCCCTTCTTCTGGGGACATGTGACCCAGGCATTGCCTTCAAGGAGGGGACTTTAAGGCAAAGTCTTCCTTCCTGAAACCTGGCCAAGGCCTTTATCTACCGGGTAATGACAATGAGCTCAGAAAGCAGCCTAGAGTCACACACACCCCAAAACTCAAGGATCCCCTATACACCCAATTGCACAGATATTGACTCTATTTAAATACAGTTAAAAGAGATACCATTCCTAGTTTTTTCAAGCATCATGCCCAGTCAAGGTCTTCTGTTTCATGAGGCTCCCTGAGTCTCTTCCCAACAGCCAAGTATATATCAGATGCCACCAGTGCACTCATGAGACAAGGGATGCATGAGTCAGGGGAGGCAAATAAGACCAAGCGGTGACATTAGCCCTGGCTCTGAAGACTGCCAGCCCAGGAGAGTTGCATTCTGCCTATGACCTAAGAGGTGTGCCCTCTCCCGGGGGCTGAGGGTGAACAGGCAGTATGGGGTGATGCCCTGATGAGCTACAGGGCACTGTGTATGTGCTAGGAAAGAAACATGAGACAGAGGGGTCCACGGAGGAATGCAGAAACCACTCTAGGAAGATGGATCAGCCACAAATGACGGCTCTCTCTGGGAATCTGGCCAGGGAGCTGGCTCAGCTGCCTGCCCACGTGCCTCTGGAAACACTTGAGGAATATAGGACTGTAGTCCTGACAGCCACTTCTGTAAGGTCAGAAGGTCTGACTCCTTCCTAGGAAGGAGGATCAAAGAGGTGACAGGGACGACTTCCAAATTTTTAAAAGAAAACATGCCTGAGAGTCAGGAAGAGGGTTAGAGGGTACAATGGGAGGCCCAGCACTCAGGGCAGAAACGAGGTCAAAAGAAGTGATCGGCTCAGGAGCACGCGTCAGAAGATCCAGGGAGCCACTTCTCCGAGATTTCTAGGTTTAAAGAAAATCCGCAGCAGATTTCAGGTTATCGATGGAGAAACTGAGGCCCACATAAGGACAGAGATCTTTCTAGGGTGAGCTGGAACTCGGACTGCGAGAAGCAGGAAACGCATGGAGGCAGGTCGGAGAACGCAGAAGGTGTGCTGCAGGACAGAGAGGGGCCAGTCTTTTCTGCGTCAGGCAGTCAAAGCCGACCTGAGCCCTTGGGGCTATAAACGACTCCTCCTGGCACCAGGCCAAGCTTTAAGACTCCCCCTGAAGGCAGAGGCCCACTACGGGAGCCGGGGGCCAGCTCGTGCTCCAGTCTCCAAATGCCAAGAGAGCTTCTAACGCCACATTCCTATACGGCCTGGGGTTGCCACCGAAGGAAGGAAGTGTACTGTGGAAGAGAGACCCCACCGGAGGGGGGGCACCTGGCCTCATTCCTGTCTTCCCTCCCGGTTGCCTATGTCTCATCCTCCTTGCCCATCCTCTCACTTGGCCCCACCACCAGACTCACTCCCAGACACCCTCTGCACCCTTCCACCATTCCATACACGCTTCCAAGGCTGCCAATCTGAGCTGTAGCTGTGTTGCTGACAATGGCATAAACAAGTGTTTACATTTATGTTATCTTTATGACTGTGTTAACAACATCTGTCTCCATTATATGGGTACCAGACTTCTAAGGGAGAACATTCTCACCCTGGGTTTTGGGGCCACTCCAGCTTCCTAAGTCCATAGAGGAAATAGGGGGCTTCGAAGCCTGTGTTCAGCCCCAGGTGTCAAGAGAGCATCCTCCCACCTGCTACCCTGCACCCATGTTTCCTGACAGCTGGGCTGCAAGGTGAATCCCTGGATCCTGGTGAAGAAGCCTTGTGGTCCGTGAGCCTGGATGGAAGCAGTGTTCCGGTAGGTGGGTCTCACTCCTTGCCAGAACCAGGGGCGGTGACGGGGCTGCCGTGTCCGGGCACTACAAGCATTGCGTGTTACTGTTGTCTCCTCGCACTTGGTCATTGGCTCCCTGAGCTGCTCCAGAGCGTTCACCAGCAGCTCCCCCCTTGTGCTCCCACTACATGGGCGGTCTAGGCACAGCCACCCCAGATACCCTTTCTCAGCCCTGAAGGCAGGAACATGGCCCTCTCCTACTGCCTGTCACCCCTCTGTGCATGTGTCCTGTGACCATGGAGTCAAAGACCCTTCTTTCCCATGCACTCCCGCCGCTTGCAACTCTCAGTCCAATGCACTAAACAAGGTGGTGTCATGAAGAGACAGGGGCAAAGGGCAGTGGTCCTCGGAGTATAGGTCCCGGACTGCCAGCATCAGCCTCTACAACACCAGTGACCGCTGCCCCAGGATCCACAGTGGGACCCAGTGGTCTAGGCTCAGAATGTTCCCAGGAAATTCTGATGTACTGTCCAGTTTGAGAACTGCTGGTCCCTCGAGGTACTTCCTACCCAGCATGGCATGGAACCACAACTCTCAGGAAAAAAAAAATAAAAATAAAAACATCAAAAAAGTAAAACAACCATAGTCAAGTATAATTGGGCACATAGGCTAAGAAGAGTTCTTGGTGATGTTTTTAAGGTTTTGTTTTTGCTAAAAATGAACTAGCAATCTCTGAGAAATTCCATTGGCCCTGAATTCTTGTCTGGATTGCTCGTTCCCAAGAGGCAAGGGAGCATGGTTCTGAAGGAGCAAACTGCGCTGTGATTTAGATTAGTTTCTAGTTACCAGCCCTGTGGGCCTTCACGGGCAGGTCTGAGGCCCTGAAGCCTGGAAGCAGAACTCATGGGTGATGCTCATGAATGCTGGCACTGACCATGTAGAGTATGGCTGCCTGTCTGCCTCAGCCCCTCTGAGCCCCTACGCTCTTACATGGCCCTCAACACGGAAGCTGGACAGTACCTAGTTGCTACTGACATTGACCAAAGGCCAGAGCAGTCATAGACCCTGGGAGAGAGACAGCTGGAGGTTCTAGAACGCAATTAGCTCTGCAGGAGGTGATTGGAGATTGGGCAGGTTCCACCACACTGGGGCTGTGTGGCCTGGGCTGATCCCTGCCTGACTCACAGCCACTACTAGAAGCCCTTGCGGTGTAACTGGAAGGCAGCCTTGGTGCTGCGCACTGTGTCCCAGCGCTTCCTGTCAGCCCCTGGCTGTCTCTTTGTGGTGCAACAGCAATGCCTGCTTCAAATCAAAACCACACTGCTCCCACACAGTACTCCCTCTGTCTCCTGGATCAGTAACTCCTGGGAAAGCATCGCCTGGGTTTGTTGGGCCTGACCTATTTTTTAAATAAACTGGGGCTGTTTTCCATTCTTAGTCACTTTTTCTCCCAAGCCCCCACATATTAAATTCTCTTCTTATAGCCTCAGATATTTGGGCTGCAAATGATGTCAGGTTAATTGGATGCTTGGCTCCTGGCTCTTCCTCTTCAATGGGCTTATAAAGCAGACTTCCCCAGGCATCCCTTCCTCCTCCCTCTCCCCTCCCTAAGGCAACAGAACTCCCCTCCCCTCTCTCCCTCCTGTGGCTAGAAGGGCCTTGCTGATCCCCTGTCTTCCCCTCTGCCACTATGGGCAGATGCCCACTTATAGTCTCCTCTCACCCTTCTCCCTGCTGGAGTTAGGGGGCCCCTTCACCTTCAGACTTCAGTCACATCATCCTTGTGGCATCCGTACTGGGCTCCTGACTCTGGTCCCCTCAGGCTGGGGCATCAACAAAGGGCTCCATCCTGTCTCTGTCTGATTTCTGCTTGCACACACACACACACCTGTGAATTCTGTTCTTGAGGATCTTCTCCCCCATCACGCCACTACACCCAAGCTGTTACTCGTTCCCCCTTCCCCTCCCCTTCTTTGTAATAATAATGTATTCTGTCCCTTCCCTGGGGCCACTAGGGTGACTAAAAGACTCTGGATGTGCCAGCAGTTAGAGGAAATTGCCAAGTGTGACATGGGTACCATGAGATAACCAGTTCTGGCCACGTGATTCCATGCCAAGGTGCTATTTTTGGATGTACCCCGGGCCCTTCAGCAGCACCGGTCACAATGTCTCTGGCTGTCTTTTGTGTGCTGTTTTGACAACTGTTTGACACACACATACACACACCCTACAGTGTCTGCTCTCCATCATTGACTCTGCTCACTATCCCACTTCCCACCAGTCTCTGAACTTCCCGAGTTCTGGGGGACTGCTATCTCTAGGAAGAGGCCACCAGTATAATCAGACATTTCCCCTACCCTACTTCCAGGCCACCTGAGTTTCAGCTGCTTCCATCCCGAAACCCCAAGGCACCTGATGGTCAAAAACTAGTCACGACTGTGCCAAGACTGTAGGTGTCACTTCTGCAAGAAGGAAACCCCTCAGACAGTCCAGAAGGATTATTTCACAGCACAGACAGATTCCATATGTCTCTGGTTCCCTCACCACACTGGACACAATGACATGTTGATGGCACAACCCTTACACTTCAGTGGGTCAGCATGGCCCTTCATCAATGAAATGTCGACCCCATCCCTTCGGCTGAGATCCTTGATCTCTGCCTGGTCCAAGGAAAATGGAGGGGGCTCCCTCTCCCTCCTGAAACCAGACAACAGATACTCTCTTGAGAAGGTAGCAAGGAGGCAGGAAGAAAGGGGAAACTGGGCATCATCTAAAAGGAGGCTGGGATGTTCTCAGTCCCTTTGGAGGGTCCACGGCACTCAGGTCTTCCTACCAGAAGTGCCTCATCTCAGGGAAGTTCCAGGGGAAGAAAATATATCAAAACTTCAGCTGGCTTTGGCTGAGACTCATAATTCCAGCCTTGAAGATTACAAGTGGCTTCAAGTACACACTCAAGTGCATCTGTTAGGCATTTTCTGAACCCTCCAGTAGCTCAGGCATGAGCTCACTGTGGACTCATCCTAGGAGCTGGCTCCTTACACCCCTCAGGCCCTATCATTTGGGCATGACGCTGATAGCTTGAATCTCATTTTCTTTGGGTTTGGAGCTTTTGTTTTGATTTTTGGTTTAGATTAAGAGACAAGATCTAACTAGGCAGCCCTGGCTGGCCTGGAGCTCCTTATGTAGATCAAGCTACCCTTAAACTCACAGAGATCTGCCTCCCAAGTGCTGGGATTAAAGGTACATAATGATACCTGACCAAATAATTTTTACCACATTTTAGTGTGTGCATGTGTCTGTCTGTCTATGTTTGTTTTGAGAGGGGAGCATGCTTGCTATGGTACACCTGCAGAGATCTCAGAGGACAACTAATAGGAGCTGGTTTTCTCCTTCCACTATGTGGGTCCTGGTGACCTAACTCAGGTCCTAAGACTTGGTAGCAATTGCACAATTACCTTGCTGTCCCTCAGTGATTTGTGATAAGACAGACAGAAGTCTCAAGTGGCTGGCCCAGACCACAGCCACACAAACTTAGGCTGTCACTGTTTTCATGGATTCCTTCAGAAATTTTCCACCTCATCATAACAAGATTAATTTACTCCAAGTAAATATATTCCCACCTGGAGTCTCAGCAGGAGCAATTGACTTCTTTCATCAAAGAGTCTGATATGAATAGTTCTTGACATTACTGACATAAGCTGGAGAGGAATAAAGTCTGTCATCGGGTAATAGCCAACACAAACTAGAATGTTTCGGGGGAAAAAGCATTCTCAGGCAATTCCAATTCCAATCCCTATTTTAAAAGCCAAATGAAATGTAAGAAATGAAAGGTTTAGATGGAGTGTGGTGGAGCACACCTTTAATGCCAGCACTCAGGAGACGTGTGTGCGTGTGCGCGCCTTCTTATCTATATAAAGTTCTATTTGATCTATATAAAGTTACAGGCTGTCCAGGGATACAGAGAGAGGCCCTGTCTCAAAAAGAAAAACAACAGTCTCATGATAATGGACACCAGACAATGGTAAAGGTGACACCTGAGAGATGGATTGTGCCAGCACATGGCCTAGAGGAACTGTCCGGCACAACAGAGCGAGTCCACCCCAGGCAGAGTGGATGGACCTCTGTTGCTGAGAGAGATTGGAGGTGAGGCCCTGATGCCAGAAAGGCTGGGAGCTCCTCCGAGAAAGTCCTCAGGGGAACAGTCTTCGGCATGCACCGTTCTGCTGAGTTTTCCTAACTTTCTGCCAAGGCTGACCACAAGAAGGATGTGAATAAACCAGGAGAAGAAGCCCCGAAGGGACAGGGTGACTAATCTGCTGTGATCCGAGGGCCTGGAAAGCTTCTTGTCCCTCCTAGCCAATTTGGAAAGCTCCTGATTCATGCTCAGAATGGTTCGTTGCTAAACTCCCCAACACAAAATACCTAAGAATATCCAGTACCCAACAACAACAGCAAAAGACCATAGTGTTTGACATCCAGTCAAAAATAATCAGACTTTCAAAGAAGAAGAAAACACTACCCACCCAAAACTGTTTATACTGAAGAGCAAAGCCTGCCGCATGCTACAGCACTGCCTGAAGGCGCACTATAATAAGTTTACAGTTCACACAGTTGTCCTGCTTGGCCTTTTTGGTCAACTTGATACAAACTAGCGTCATCTGGGAAGAGGGGAACCGCAACTGAGAAAATCCCACTATAAAATCCAGCTGTGGGTAAGACAAAGGAACATTTTCTTAATTAGTGATGATGTGAGAAGGCCCAGTCCATTGTGGATGGTGCCACCGCTGGGCATATATATGGTCTTGCATTGTATAAGAAAGGAGGCTGAGCAAACCATAAGGAGCAAGCAAGCAGGCAGCACCCCACTATAACCTCTGATTCAGGTTCCTGCCTTGGATTCCTGCCCTGACATTCTTCAATAACTGTGATGTGGAAGCCTTAAGCTAAAATCAGTTCTTTTCTCTTCGAGTTGTTTTTGGTCATGATGTTTTATCATAACAAAGAAACCTAAGGCAACCTCTGTAACAGGTCATTACAGACTTGACCATACATTTTTTGGGAAGATTGACTTTGAAAGCCATTGAGTCCTCAGAGCTCAACAGGCTGCTCTGTGTGAATCTGAAGATAATGTTGAGAACATTGCAGACAACAGAGGCAAGACTTGGAATTTCCGAGGGAAGTTTGAGAGTTCGTCAAAGACTCTACTAGAACTGTTCACTTGATTTTTTGAAATATTTATTTGTAGATTTACTTACTTTTTGCATGTATTTTGCCTGCATGTATGTCTATGTGACACATGCATGCCTGGTGCCCTTGGAGACCACACCTGATCCCAGTAACTGATGCCGCAGATGATCACAAGCAATCCTGCAGGTGCTAGGAATCGAACCCGGGTCCTCTGCAAGAGCAACAAGTGCTCTTAACCACTAAGCCAACTCTACATCCCTCATTCATGTGATTTTTTTTGAATGAAGAATCTGTGGCTCTGGTTAGCTGGGACTGAAGACTCAGCAGTGATTAACAGGAGGTCAGCACCACTGAGTTAAAACTTTTGCTTTTCTGGTAACAATTGATGCTGGCCAGTCAGAGACAGCTGAGAAGATGGTGATGATTAAGAAGAAACCAGCATCATTGAGGTGAAACCTGAGATTATTTCCTCAGGTTTAGCACACAAAAGCCATGGCCTACAGTGGACCAGGACTGTATTTCATGGAAGCAGTTGAACTTGGTCATACATAAGAGTCTCTCAAGTAGTAATGATTTTGAAGGCATGAAAGGGTCATGGAGAACAGCTGAGGTCATCACTGACTGGGCAGCCTCAATATCAACCAAAGACTCAGGATTGAAGGGGTCATAGAGAGGGACCGTAGCAGGGTTAGAATCCCCAAAGAGCAGCCCAGTTGTAATGGAGACACCAGCATGTTGAAGATGTCAGTACCATGGGACAACCACCAAAAACAGCAGCAAGTATGGTGTGGAGCTGTCTTGAGCCCATGAGACAAGTTGTGTGTGCTATGGATGGCAGAGCTGGAGAAGAGGAACTGCCTAAGCCCTTTGAAGCCTGAAAGATTGTGAGGGGGCTCCAGGAATCATGTACTGATAGACTTTGGCTTTGATTTGATTGTGACCATGCCCTGTTATGCCCTCTTGGAGTGAGAAAGTATATAACTTACTTGATTTTCATAGGAGTCAAGAGACTTGGAATTGTAGAGACTTTGAATTTTTAGAGTCTTTGTATTGTTAGGGAAACTTTGGATGTTTGAGAGACTAGATACTTTGGAGACTTTGGACAGGCTTTGAACTTTTTGACTTGGGATGTTTTAAAACAACTTCAGAATTTTAAGACTTTAAAGGGTTGGAATTTTAAAGGCCGTGGGACTTTTATAGGTCAGAATATTTTATATTGTGATAGTGATATTAATATGAGATCTTGGAAGTGAACAAGAAAGAAAAGGCTATAGCTGCATAGTGATGTGTTTGTGTGCCAAGTTGACAAGGGTTAATTTTTCTTGTTGTTTTTGGTTTGTTTCTCAATTGAAGGAACCACAATTGAGAAAATGCCTCCACAAAATTGGCCTGTAGGCAAGCCAATGGGGGACACCTTCTTAATTAGTAATTGATGTAGGAAAGTCTAGCCCATTGTAGGTGGTGTTACCCCTGGGCAAATGGTTTTAAGATATATATATATGGAAGTCAATAAAAAGATTTCCTCTGCTTCAGTTCCTGCTTTCAGATTCTTGCCTTGAGTTCCCACCCTCGCTCCCCTCAGGGAAGGAGAGTGACCTGAGAGCTATAAACTAAAATAAACTTTCTTCCCCAAGTTGCTTTTGGTCATGGTGTTTTATCACAATAGAAGCCCTAAGATAACTGTGAACCCTAAAATGACTACTTTATGAAAATAAATTCATATATTAAATAGATAGGTAAATGGTCTCCCCCAAGGGGTGGAAAAAGGAGAATAAAAGTGACAAAGGAACAAATAGCAAGATGATCGCTATTAAACCTAATTGCATCAACAATTACATTAAACATAAATAGTAAAAACAGCTCTATAAAAAGGCAGAGGCTGTCATATTGGACTTTTAAAAACAAGCAAATGCTTTGTTTCTGAGATGCATTTTAATGTTCTAATGGGGTAAACGTGGAGGGATGAAGAAACTATGCACGTTGATGTCAATGGGCTGAAAGCTCAGCAGCCATGCTAATGGTGACACACGCTTCAGAGTAGATAATGTTAGGAGGACACTTCCCAATGTCCACTTTATCAAGAGGATATACAATTCTAGATACTTTTATCAATCTTTAAAAATGTTGCAGAAGATATCAAGAAAAATCTGACATAATTATTTAGGCCCTAAATCAAAACATGAATCAAAATATACAGGGGCTGGGAGTACAGCTCAGAGATGGAAACTCAAACAGCATGAGCAAGGTTTTGGGCTTCATCCCCAGCACTAGCAAAAATAGACTGCAATGAGTTGCCCTGTCACACAGAAGACAGTAATGAGACTGGAAAGAGAGCCACGTGTGCTGCTGGTGAGGCTGGTATTGCTTTCATGGGGAACAGTATAGAGGGTCCTCAAAAAGTTAAAAATAAAGCTACGTGTAATGAAGTGATTCATTTTTAGGCGTGCACTCAAAATAACTGAAAGTCAGTTCTGAACGAGACATCTATGCTTCCATGTTCATTCCAGAATCGTTCATAACGGCTAAAATATGAACACCAACCAAGGGCCTGTTAATACACAGACACACACACACACACACACAAGGAATATTATTCAGCTTTAAAAAGGAAGCAAATCCTATCTGGGGATGTGTTCCAGAGAAAGATGTCAGGGGCAACTGCAGAGCGATGTGAGCAGGCTTGGTGCTGTAGTGCCCGACATGTGGTTAGGATGGTAAATGCTGTGGCTATGTGTATGTTGCCAAGTTATAAGCATATGGAGAAGAGTTCTGATGGAATAATAAGGCAAAGTAGAGCAATCCCATTAAGTGGTTTAAAGACACTCAAATGAGCCAGCCTTGGACTAAGAGTCCAGGAAGTAGTATCACCCTTCCTAGTGCTTCCAAATTCCCCAGCTAAGGTGTCTACTTAGATAGCACCTTAGCATGAACTCGCTCATTAGGCCTCTTCTCCTCTGAAAGGAGGGGGGAGAAGAAAGACCAGTTTCAAAGACCATCTTCCCAGGGACTGGCTCAGATCCTGAAGGGTGGAGACAGTAGTCATAGGAAGTGGAATAAAGCTGGGGCTGAAAAGACATAGGAAGGTTGGAAGCGCATTTAACAAGTCTTGGATTGCTGAGGCCCTAAACACATACACCAACTCCTGCATCCTTTACAAAACCTTAGATGTTGCATCCTCTGCAGCCCCTGCGGCTGTTCGGCCCCTGGTCTGCCTGCTGCTCCTCACATGCTACAGCGTCCTTCTTACCCCGGAACTAAGCACCAGCTACTGTCCACACACCGAACCACTCAACAGTTCACATCTCTTCCCACATGGGTGTCTGCACCTCTCTAACACTGTCTCCACGCCACCCTGTCTGCAAACACGGCCACCTCGGTCACCCCGCTCTCATATCTGTGTTTTCCTCAGAGCTCCTTTCAGCTCCTGACTCTGTTTCATGTCCTTGTTTGTTGTCTGTCTCCCCCGTAAGATGAAAGTTCTCTGCTGGCAGTGCCAGGCTCCTCTACCTTCACACCAGTTCTGAGCGCCGTGCCTTGTACTGAGTGGGTGTTGGATAAATCCCTGGTAGATGCCTGGATGGGTGAGGGGAACCCTTAACCAGTTGCCAAAGGGGATGGTACAGAGAGGAGCTGGAAGGGAATCCAAGAGTTCTCAGCCAACAATCAGGACAGAGGAGCCTCTTCCATGCCCAAGCTAGACTAAGTCCCACTCCAACAAAGCAAGATCCTTGAGGACAGAGATGAAGCTGGGGGTCATAGGATATGCACCGACAGAGTTTAAGTTCATTAGCAAAGATTTTAAGTTGACTCCCACCTACTCCTTGAGTTCATTCTTGGACTTAACCCCTTCTCAAATGCTGTCCCATTTGCTGTCCCACTGGCCTTCACTATGTCCCCCTCTGCCTGGAACCACTACCTTCTTCCTCTCTGCTGTCCACTTACCTGCTCAGCTCACACCTGGGCACCTCTGCTGAGTTTTCAAGGAGGTCAAGATGGCGATTGTTAAATACGATGGGGTCACTTCTGTGTATGTTGCTGTCCCCTCCCCACCAGAGAGAACATCATGAAATTCCCTCTCCAAACTGAACACAGACAATCTTCTGAGGAAGGCTTCATCTCTGGCTCTGTGTAAAAGAGAGCTGTGGCTTTGACGTGTTTCAAAATGGCTGGGGTGGGGGGCCAAGCTCACAGCCTTCTGGGACGTGCCCTTGGCTCATTTTTTCCCACACTGCAGGCAAGTATGTGAAGTTCAACTTTAAAGTTCTGAGTCTTTTTCCCCCCTGGTTTTTGTGGGAACCCAGGCTGGTTTTGAACATACTATGTAGCCAGAGATGGCCTTGAGCACCTGATTCTCCCGCCTCTGTCTACTGATGATTGGGATCACAGACATACATCACCACACCAGGCTCGGGTCTGAGTCTTACATTTTCCCCTAGCAGCTCCCTCTAGAAGTCCTCTCTTGGCTCTCTCCTATGCTTTTCATAATTTCCCTTAGACTGATGGTCTCCTTACCGAGCCCCCAAATCTCTACTAAAAGTATATGCTTCTCAAAGGCAAAGACCACCAGACATGGTAGCACACACCTAAAATCCCAGTGCTTGGGTGACTGAGACAGGAGAATTGGACTGAGTTTGAAGCCAGCCTGGGTTACAGAGTAAGTCCAGGTTAGACTGGACTACAGAATGAGACCATCTCAGATACACAGGATGTATGTGCACCACACCACACACACACACACACACACACACAAACACACATACACACACACACACACGAGAGGCAGGTAGAGCCACATCTTAGCTTTAACTGCATCCTCTCCTCATAAATGGCATGGAACTACCAGTAGAAAATTCCATCTGTTGACTACACAAATGGATGAGTGGAAAAATAACCCTGGGGAGGAGACTGAGACTCAGAGAGTCTAAGTGACTTTACTTTGAGTCCCTCTTCTTCAGAATCTATCATAACCTCTCTTCCTCATTCCTTGGGCATCATCCCAGACAGCCTGGGCTGATATATTGCTCTTCGCTCTCTTTGAGCTCAATTTTAACTTGCGAACTAGATCTGCCTTTTGGGTTTCATATAGGGGGCAAGCATTTAGCAACAGCTGTCACCACAACCAGAATGGCAGCCACCCTTCATTGAGCAGCCTCTGTGCTAAAGGCTTTGCTAATGTTTCTTCATCTGACCCTCACACAAATCTTTTGAACAGGGTGGAAAATGCGATCCATAGAAAATGACTCGCTAAGTCAAGGCCATAGAGTTAGAAGCTAGGAGAACCTCGACTCCAGCCTGAGGAAAGCACCCCTCATGTTTTGACTGAGATATGAGAGCCAGTGCTGTTCCATGGTCAGAGGGACAAATGGCCAATGATGACAGCCCCTGTCTGGAGCACTCCCCATCCAAGGTTCCTTTTGGATCCCACAAGGAAGTGTTCTGAGCTCTCCATTAAGTACCTCCCCACTCTCCTAACTGGGGAGACTTTGACCCTGTACATGAATCATAGAACCCAGAGTCCACCTCCATGACCACAAGAGAACCTTTCTTTAGTTAGACTTTGAAGAGAGCTACTACTCGGGCTGTTCTAGGGGGTTCAGTGGCCTCAAAGACCATATTGGGCCTGCGTCTCATTTCTAGTCCCAGCTTGACCCCTGACTCCACATGTGTCCTTGAACCTACTTTTCTTCTCTCTGGTCTTGGATTCCTCTCTACTGAAACCAGAGGGACGAGATTAGATACTGTTAAGCTGAAGAATCAAACAAGCATTTCCAAGGGTGACATGACTGCAGTGAGAAGGCAGAGGTGACGCCACCCGCCTTTGGGAGCAGGGTGACTGCACTCCCTCTATGCTTTAATCTTCTGAACACGCACCTGTTGGTTGTTAAATGGCAGCCGCCAGAGGCCATGTGAAACAAGTGTGGGGAGGCTTAGTCCATGCCTCCCCATTAGTTAGCACCACTGCATTCGTAATTAAGGAAAACGCCAATGAAATACAAAGCCAGGGAAATTATGTACATAGTTCTTAGAAGTCAACCGCAGGGTCAGCCTGGACTCCAGCATGAATACAAGTTTCAAGAAACTGCCAAGGCCAAGGGCGATGCGTAGACCCTGAGAACAGCCTATTCCCCTGAGTGGGCTAGAGAATCGTTTAGGCTCTGATCAGTGGATAATGGAGCCATTGGATTCCCATGAAGGGTAATGACTAGTGATGTAGATGGCAGTCCACTGTCATAGGTTGATATCCAGTGGTCATGAGATCCACTACAGAGATGATTACTGACCCCACCTCCAGAGCTTTTAAATTCAGCAGGTCCGCTCTGGGGGAGCTTACAAGTCTAATGGCTCCAGGAATTGTTGTTGTGACTGGTACAGGGGACACCAGGGCAACCAAGGGCCATGCAGGTTCTAGAAGGATAATTGGTTCTCTTGAAACCAGCTTTGTGAGCCCCAGAACTTGGGAAATTGCTGAACCTGTCTGGATCACAACTTCATCCTCATCTGTAAATGGAAGCTAAGACGCATATCCACTCACAGGATTATTTAAGATTTAAACGGGACGATCCCCACCTGGTGTGTTGAAAGGTGCCTGCTCCCTGGACAGAGTGCGCTAAATGAATGAGGCTCATCATTTCTGTTTGTGAACATGACTTAGTGGACATCACAGCTGTGGGGGCTCCACATGATCCCTAGGTCTCAGGAGAGAGAAGTTGCTGGAATTCAGAGCCCATGTACCTTAGGGAGAGAGGTAGGTACTAACTCCAGTTTGTACAAGGAATCTTGGTTTATAAGGACCACACAGGAACAGAGGGATACACAGTTAACTGTACTCTCCTCCTTCCCTGCTGCTGCTGCTACCCCAAGACAGACCTAGCCAATCAGGGGCTAATAAAGGGGCTGTTGAAGACCTGGGAGTGGGGTAGTGTAAAGGTAGTGTAGTCAGCTCTCCACAGAAAGCCCCACAGATGTCCTGGGGACAGATGGCAGGTGAACTGGAGGAACAGCCTTAAGATGGCCAGCATGCTTCATTGCCTTCAGGGAAATAGATGTGGTCAGAAAGTTTCCACTGGCTGGGCCAGCAACTGCCCCCCCCGCCCCATTCTGCAGCAGCAGTGGGCAGCACCCGGTTATTCCCTGGCATTCCCAATCCTGGTATTCCTGGCACCTCTGGCAAGATGAGCCAGAAGGTCCTGGAGCCACAGCCAGCTCCAACACTAAGCCAGCCAGGTGCTAACATCTTTGGTCCTCAGGAGGGGACAAGCCAGCACCTTGCAGGGAGCAGTAAGGTAGGGTGAGCTCGGGAGAGCCTGGAAAATGATCACAGAACCTGATCTCCAGCCCCAAAACTAACTCTCTGAGTCAGACAGAGCAACTTGTAATCACGGGGCAGCCACTGCCACCCTGCCCCCTCCTCTGTCCAGATCCTCCTTGTCCTTCTGGACTGAGGCTGGAGAAAGATTCCAAGATCTGTTAAATCACTTGAGGATCCTCGGGGGAAAGCATTAGGGCAACATGCTACAATGTAGTATTCATTATCCGAAGCTAGATGGAATAAAAGCCTCTTGAAGGATATACGACAGGACATGGGTCTGCCTCAGCCAGGTATGGAACTAAATACACAGCCATTATTAAACACAGTCCCAAAGCTGTTGACATTTGATGCTCTCTTTCTTCAGATTCTGGCTCCCTTTGTCAGAATGCTTGAAAGGGACTGGTACTGGGGAAAAAACATGCAAGAAGTCCAGAGCTGGATTTCCAAAGATATCTGGGAACAACAAAGTACAGACGATCTGATAGACGGCACCATAAAGAAATGGCTGCTCTCCTGGGGCTCAGTGGGATTCACTGAAACCGTACTTGGGAGAACAGATTAATATACAGGAACTCCAGAAAGGACCTCCAAAAACCCCTGCTGTCGGGTAAGGTGTTCAGTGGGTCTAAAGGTCCCTGCCAAAATGTAAGAGAACTTGACCAGGCATAACCAGTACAGCGGACACAGGCTCTGCCGGGTTAGCATCGGAACTATGACCGCGAGGCGGATGAAAACCTCAGACACCCTGACTCTTGGCTTCACACAGCTCTGGAGAACACACATAGTCTCAGCAATGGCTGGCCACACAATAAACAGTTGTCGAGTGGGACTCTGTAACTCCAGTGTGTTGAATCCCATGACCCTCATCCTAAAATTATTTAATTCCCACTAAGGCTTAGCTTGGAGGACACCGATCTTCCCTGACAGCACACTTTCAAAATATTTCTGATGCCATTATCCCTGGTTATTAAGGGGCCACTCCACAGAGCAGGACAGACAGGAATCACCTTGCCTGTTTTTCAGAGAAGCCACCAAGCTCCCTGTCTGCTAGCCTCCAACCACAGAATCCAGACCACGGCTTCTGCCTCTTGGTTCTCTCCTTTGACCGTGGCATCTGGTATCACATGGGGACCAGAGAAACTAGAGTGAATGAAGGAGGAAAGCGGAGGCCATTCATCCTTGGGCTCAGGACAGGTCCCCACTGGCCTCAGCAGATCATGTGGCCTCCACTGGAGAGCTGGAGGATGGACCTGAAGTGCTCAAGGATTTCAGATCACTGAGAGAGTGGAGCAGGGTGCAGGCTCAACAGAGCCTACGAGACAAGCCACCAGAGTGCCCTGCGGCAAAAATCACAGTGCTCCTCAGTACAGGCTGCCCACGCAGTTTGGGTTGCTTTACATCGGAGAGTAGCAAGGATCTATTTTTACCCATGCAGATGAAAGAGTAAAAAGCAATGCTGAACCAAGAGCAGGTGTGTAGCAAAGAAGCCTGGGCCAAAGTAGAAGCAGAAGTCTGATGGCTTCTGAATGGCATCTCCCCTGTAGACGCGTGGGCTTAACTCTTGATCCCCCGGCTGGTGGTGCTGTGTGAGAGGCCACAGACCCTTGGGGACACGGGCCCTGTTCAGCAGAAGCAGGTTGCTGGTGGTATACTCTGAAGATTATATTTGACTCTTACTTCCGGGTTAGTTCTCTCTGCTTCCTGACCCAGACATGACATGACGTGAATCTCTCTCCCACAAACTTCCTCAAGTACAGAATTATTCCACCACGTCTTTCTTCCCATTGTGGGCAGCACCCTCTGAAGTTATGAGCCAGAGCACGCCTTTCTGACCGCATGTCTGATGTTTCTGTCAGAATGACAAGGAAAGTGATTGACGTGGGTGTCACGTCCACTTGCCTGTGCAAAGGCACTGTGAGACTGTAGTTCGGAGACACTCTCAGTTCTCATCCCTTGACTGAGGACATTTAATCTCAGAGCAGCCAGAGTCAACAGACCAAGAAGGGGAGCAAGCTGGTAGATCCAAACTCTTAGCCCACTGTTTCCAAACAGATTTTGCCAGGCCTCTCTGGTTATCTCTACCATCTCTTGTTGTGGCCAAAGGGCAAGGCAGTCCCAGTCACCAGCGACAAAACCCTGGCTCCTAGCCCTTGCTGAGCCTTGGTTCTCTTTATCACAGTGGACCTAGAGCATGGAGGACAGACTTGGGTTCGGGAGGTAACAAGTACCTAACAAGCTTCAAGGGTGCTGGGGAGATGACCAAATGGGTAAAAGCACTTCTTATGCAAGCATGAAGACCTGAGTTCAAATCCCCAGCACCCACCCATGTAAAAAGTCAGGCATGTCTGCACGTCTGTAACGCCAACACTGGGAGGGGGTGGAAAATGGATTCTGAGAGCTTGAAGGCCAGTTGCCTTAGCCAGCGAGCCTCCCGTGCAGTGAGACACCTTGCCTTAAGGCAATAAGGCAGAAAGGGATAGTGAAAGACACCCCATGACCTGTCTTCCTCTGGCCTCTGCACATGTATACACCATACATACCAATGAAACACACACACACACACACACGGCCTTGTTGAAGAGAAAAGAGAGGAATCTAGGTCTGTAGCTTTGGTGACTTAATATTCAGCAAGATGAAGATACACAGAGCAGAAAAAAGCGTGAGTTGTAGGAAAGAGAGGAAGACTAGAGGTGAACACCCAAGAGATCTGGGGTTCCAATGAGACATCTAAGTGGAGAGATCCTGTAGGCACGTGGGGTGACCTTGGAGGGGAAAGCTTGGCCGCAACTCTGAGGTTGGGAAGCAGATGAACCAGAAAGGAAGCTGTCATCCTCAGTGTCACACTGTCACAGACGCCTGAGGTAGGCTACCTGGGAAAAGGGACTTAGACAGCTCAGAGTTTCAAGGTTCAGAGTTTGAGATTGGGCTGCCACACTGGCTGGGCCTCTGCTGAGGGAAGGCAGGTGAAAATGTCTTATGGCAGTAGAAAAGAACCATTTCATCTCACATTGGGAGACAGAATGGGACTATAGCCCCACCGTCAGTGCTGATAGAAAGCCATGAGACTCAAGTACCTCCCCGTCAGCCCCACCTCTTTGTTTCTATTACTGCTACATAGCAATGGGTTTTGCGAAGATAATTTCATTCACCTCTGTCTTGTGATTTGACCATCTTCACTCCAGCCCTGGTGTAGGAGTTCCTTCTGTTTGTGTGTTGCTTTCATTGGATAATGAATAAAGAAACTGCCTTGGCCTAGTTGATAGGACAGAACTTAGGTCAGCGGAGTAGACAGAACTGAATTCTGGGACGAAGGGCAGAGTGGCAGTGGATCTCCTGCCTGAGACAGACGCTGGTTAGAATCTTGCTGGTAAGCCACAGTTGTGGTGATACACAGATTTAATAGAAATGGGCTAAATTAAGATGTGAGAATCAGCCAATAAGAAGTTAGAGCTAATGGGCCAGGCAGTGTTTAAATGAATACAGTTTCTGTGTGATTATTTTGGGTATAAGGTGGCCGGACGGAACAAAAGGGCGCGCTCCTCCTGCAACACAGCCCCATCTCTCCCATCTTCCATTCCCACCATTCTGAGGTCAAAGCTTCCAAATGCACTCAACCTCTGCACGCAAACCACATACAAACAAAGGAGAAGCCAGGGCAAGGATGAGATCACCTGGAGGAAGCTCAAGAGAAGGCAGCCCAAACCCCAGCCCTGGGGGAGATCACTGCACCTGCACAACACATGGTGGAGAGTTAAGGCTTCTTAACCCTGAACTCAGCCCTCTCTCTGCTCGGCTGTTCTCACAGCTGCCTGTGACACTTCATCTCAACTATCAGCTTGACAGAATCTAGAGCTGCCTAGGAAGACACCACTGGGAGAGTCTTAAGGGAGTTTCTAGGTTGTTTTAAACGTGGGTGACACCATCCCATGGGCTGGGTGCCTGGGCTGAATAAAAAGGAGAAAGCAAGCAGAGAACCAGCATTCAGCTGGGACACTGTGTGGCCAGTAGCCTCACAGTCATTCCTTCCCTGCCCCTTCCCCATCCTTCCTCACCCCTTCCCCGCCTTTCCCTGCCCCTTCTAGCCCTTTCCCTCCCCCTCCCCCCAACTTTCCCTACCATGACAGACTGAGGCTTCAAACTGTGAGCCAAAATAAACCCTCCCCTTCCATAAATTGCTCCTGCCAGGCGTCTTTATCGCAGCGGCAGGAAAGGTAACTAAAATCATTCTAACCATGTCCCACACATGTGACATTCTCCCTGGGCTGAGACTTCAGACACCACCTCTATCTCCAAAGCTCCAGCCAGCAAGTAAAACTGTCCCCATGCATTTGGTGAGTGTGTGGAAGAATGAGTGTGTAAGGATGTGAGCATGGTTGTCTGTACACAGTACCTGCCCCCCTCAGACAGGGGTGCACAGACCCCTACAGAAGCCCACCCATCCCCCACCCCCATAGCCTGCCAGAAGTCTCTCATTCACATCAGTTCTCCCAGAATATTAGATGCAACTGTTCCCACTCTGAACTATAAATTTTCCACTAACAGCAAAACAAAAGCTGGGTGAGTAAAGTTCCAAGAGGAAGCAAAGAAAGAAAACATTTGCCAGGCTACTTTATGTCCAAAGTCATTATTAAATGTAACACTCTAGCTACCCCATAGAATGTGCTTTGTAATCCCACAGGGATGGAAACTCAAAACTGATGCCCCAAGCCCTCCTATTCCACAGTAACGCCCTCAGCTCTAATTTGAGCAAAGGGACATGGAAAGAGATTCTATTACAAGGAGATTGGTGCTTGGGTGTGGGACACAGGTGTAACGTCACTCAGCCGTTAACTAGTCTTCCTTTACCTAATTTACATGTGCACCTGGAAGCAAAAGCTGGACGAATGTGTGTTAATATTAACAAGGATAGCCCTCAATTAAAATCCTATCTACACTTTTGTCCTGGGCTATAATCATTTGTGGATTCTCTGATTGAGCCTCTTCAGAGAATTGCTGTCATAACTGCTTGTCTGGGAGAGATGGAGTCCTTGAATTGAACGCATCTGCGGGAATCCCAGCCTTTCATTTTCTGGGAGCCCCAGTCTTGAAAGGCCACCACTTTACTTCATCTAGCGGGAAATTATCTCCCACAATACAGTGGCAAATAAGGCCCTAATTGATGAATTTGCTAATCGCCACTCCCTTTGTAGTGCCATTAGCCCAATTTGGCCCTACTTAACTAGACTAGCTTGGGCCAGTCCAAGCACACACAATCTTCTCCTAAGGGATTTACAGGCAAGAGGGGAGGAAGCTTAACTTATTAATTAACCATTCAATCTATCCTGGGAGCCTGGGCATCTCTCTCCTGTTTATCTTCTTCCCTCTTGCCTCAGTTTCTCTCTGTTAAGAACATTAAGGAGAGGGCTACACTCATACAGTAATTAACAGGTAAGGGTTGGTTTAGTTTTGTTTGTTTTAAGAAGACAGGTTGAGGAGGGGCACAGAGGCACCTGAGCCATTGTGAGCTTCCTCGGGCACACTGTAGTCTGGCCGACTGATACTCCCATCTCTACTTCCCTCCGATTATCGGGGATGTTCTGGGATTGTGCTTTTGTTAAAGATGTTATCAGGTACAAGAGTGCCGATGCCACTCCAGGGATGAATGAGCCCCAGTACAGTAGGTCACCCTGTGACCACCCTCCTGTGACAAGGCTGTTGCCACAGGACCAGGGCGCCCCAAGGCAACAATATGCTGGATTCCTGTCCCCAACTGTCTTGGACCACCTAAACTTGAACCTTTCCTTAACTGCCAGCTCCTGCCTCTGCTGCACCAACTGCATGATGTCACCAGCTAAGGCTCTTTGTTTGTCTGCTCCCACTTTAAGACTCCACCTGATAAGGTCAGGTGATTAATGACAGCTCATGTTCCTGAGCACAAACCTCATGCTAACCACTGTACTTGTGTGATCAAACCCGCTCAACACTCAGAATGGCCTTGAGGCATTACAGATCACAGATAAATGCCAGGTGCAGATACACGGAGTAACCTGTGAGAGCTGGCAAGCAGCAGATGGCTAAGGTCACAGTTTGGCCAGAGAGGCCAAGAGCCTGCCTTCAACCTTCACTCAAGACCAAGAAATCAGTAGCCTGTTCTTTAACTATTAGTCAATGCCAAGAGACTGGCTCTCCCCTTGCCGTCCAGAGTAGCCTTGCGAGTACACTGCTGATGGGCTCACAACTCTGCCACTTAAATAACTCTACTGGCAATTCCCAAACAAATCCCCTGGGGAGCGCACCCGCTGCAGTCCAGTTACAAGTCTGCAGATGTCAAAAAGGTGTGTGCCTTTTCCCGTGCCTACAAGTTCATCTGGTGGGTAGGAGCTGGTGTGGGGCAAAAGGAAAGACAAGCTTGAGGTAAGGCATGTCCATAAAAGAGAGGACAGAGTCAGAAGGTGGCAACATTGGTAAAGTACTTGTCATGGGCGCATGAGGACCTGAGTTTGGATCCCCAACCCCCAAGTTTAAAAGGGGAGCTGGGCTTGCTGGGCAGTTGATCTTGCTGGATTGGGAAGCTCCAGGTTTAGGAGGAGGGTGAGGGATAAAGTCAGACACTTGATACAAACCTCTGGTCTCTACGTGTACACACGTGCAACATACATTTGAACAAAGCACACACCACACATGCACCAATAAAATATTAAAGAGGGAGAGGCAGAAATGGAGAAAAAGAAAGGGGAGAGAGAGAGACAACATTGTGTCAATAATGGAGCACATTCCAACTCAGAGCATTACATCCCAGCTCCCTACCAACTGTATACTCCTGGTCAAGACAGTTAACCGCTGCAAGTTGCAATTTCCTCACTTCCAAAATGCAATTGATAAGACCTGCTTTTTACTGCTGCTATTAAGGCACACAGTACACCCCCCCTCCCCCAGCATTTACTGTGCCCAATGGAAATGAGAATATAAACATTAAACATGATAGTTCTTGTGATAATTGCCACAGCTCTATGAAAAAGTCTTAATAAGAGAGCCTGGGTGAGGTGGGCAGCTAAGTGAAGGGAAAGAGGGCAGTGTGGGGAGAGGAAAGGGAAGGGGTGATGGAAGAACCTGGACTAGATAATCAAACATCTAGTCTTTCATCAGCCAAGTTCTGACTCAACTTACTATGTTGTGGGCCTGGTATTGGGTGACCCTACATGTAGGACTGTGTTGCTTTCAAAAGATGTATGCATGAAAGTGACTGTCTTGGATGTTTTTGTTGTTGGTTTTGGGTTTTGGGGTTTTAGTTGTTGCTGTTGCTGCTGTTAGTTTTGTTTTGTCTTTTGGTTTTATTTTTGGTTTTGGTTTGGTTTGGTTTTGGGGTTTGCCAACTCAACACAAGCTAGAGCCATCTGGGAAGACTTAATCTCCATCATATCACCCGTAGGCAAGTCTATGGGGCATTTTAATGATTGATATGAAAAGCTCTGGCCCACTGTGGGCCAATTTAGCAAGTGGTCCTGAGTTGTATACAAAAGTAGGCTTAGCGAACTATGGGGAACAAACCAGTAAATGTAGCAAGCTTTTTCGTCAGCCACCAGCTCACAACAACATGGAAAATTATTATTAATTATGAAAGCTCAGTCTTAGCTTAGACTTGTTCTCAAATAACTCATAACTTTAAGTTAGCCCATTTATACTAATCTACGATCTGCCACATGACATTACCTTTCCCCATACTGCCCATCCTGCTTCCTCTGTGTGTGGCTGGCGACTCTGCCTTTCTACTTCCCAGAGTCTTCTCTGTCCCCAGAAGTCCCACCTAACTTCTTGCCTAGCTATTGGCCATTCAGCTTTGTATTATACCAATCACAGCAATATATCTTCATACAGCATACAAACATTGGGCACCAGATGAAATATTTATCTAATTATTCTGTATCATTAAAAATTACAAGACAGACAGTGGTGGTGCACGCCTTTAATCCCAGAACTGGGGAGGCAGAGACAGGTGGATCTCTGTGGGTTTGAGGCCAGCCTGGTCTACAGAGTGAGTTCCAGGACAAGTTCCAAAGACAAAGAAACCCTGTCTCAAAAACAAACAAACAAAAACCAAACAACAGCCAAAAAAACCCCTCGGAAGTCAGATATTGAGGTAAGAACCTGACTGATAAGAATAGCAGCAGAGAAGCAACCAGTGAACTCCTCTTTCTCTCTCCTTCCTCCATCTAAAAGGGCCAAGAATCTCCTAAGCCCCTCCCTAGTACTTCCTGTGTCTCTCTATATGTCCTCAGTCCTCCAAAATCTCTATGACTAATTTTGGTCAGCTAGTAGCTAGCTCCACCCTCTGATTCAAAGTAAACTTTATCATCAGTCTTGGGAGTGGCAGAGTGCAATCAAAATATCCCACAACAAATAAACGATACTCCTCCATGACCTCTGCTTCAGTTCCTGCCTCCAAGTTCCTTCCTTGAGTTCCTGCCCTGATTTCCCTCAG
>PVIU01006847.1:81335-97444 GCA_004026605.1 Ondatra zibethicus
CACACACACACACACACACACGCACACACACACACACACACACACACACACACACACACACACACACACACACACACACACACACACACACACACACACACACACACACACACACACACACACACACACACACACACACACACACACACACACACACACACACACACACACACACACACACACACACACACACACACACACACACACGCTTACACACACAGCAGAGCACCTTGTGAAGATGGAAACAGGGACCTGCATGCTATGTCTATAAGCCAGGAAATGCCCAGCACACTTGGCAACCACAGGAAGCTAAGAGAAGGGGAAGGAACAGGAAAGGACGCTCGCCAGAGCCTCCAGACTGAACCAACTCTGCTGGTAGCTGGACTGCAGGCTTCTGGCTTCAGAACTGTGAAAGAACTAATTTATTCCATCTGAAGCCACCCAGTGTGTGGTACTCCACTACAACAACACTAGGAAATGCAAATAAGTGATGAAAGCAAAAAGATCTTTTAAACCAATCAAACAAACAGACTTTAGTGTTCACTTCTTCCCACCAAACAGGAGTTAGCTCCGAGTCTAGGTGTGATCCTGATGGCCTTGAGTTTAACCTCCAAGGTGGTGCACTCTATTAGACAGGAGTGGTTTTTCCTGGCCCACCAACACAATCTCCAGGAGGAGTTACATGGATGCTGGGGAGGGGCGAGATAGTGGTCTCCACCGCAAGTTCTGCTATGTCCTTGTTATCCACAAGGCATTTCTGAAAACTTCGGAGGTGAAGGTGACAAGATGATGGTGGAGACAACAGGAGGATACCCAGAAAAGGGAAAGTAGGACCTTTTCTAGGTGGCTGCCAAGCCCACAGGTCCTCATTCTCCTATTGATTTTTCCTTCCTTTGTTTTTGTTTTTCTGTTCTTGCCTTTGGTTTTCCCCATGTCTTTCCAGACTCATGAAGTGGACAAAATGTGGGTCTTGGTGATCAGAGAGTCAAAGTTTAGGGGTTTGGTTCCATCACATACTCATTTTAGGGTCTTGGGAAGTCACACTAGTTGTCCTTGCCTTGACTTCTTAACCTACACCATGGGAATAGCATGTGTCTCAAAGTGTCCCATGGGATGGAATGTGTAACAGGGCATCTAAAGGTCATATGAAAAGGAAGGAGATCTCATTGTGCACAATTCCTAATGTCTGCATGGAGAAGAATAGCACTTTGGATGATGTTATGGGTCAGGATGTACCAGAAACCATGAGCAAAAAGTCGGAACCAGAAATCTGATGCTCTCTTTAAAGGGAGCAGAAACATCATTGCTCTGAGACACAAGGGTGTTGTTCTCTGTCTAGATTTGAGTTTATTTCAGCTCTAAGATTATGAAAATGTGCAGATCAAACTGTTTGCATTTATCAAATAACACTTTGAAGGAGGTGGATCTTTACCTATGGGTAGCCCATTAAAAATCTGGAGAAAGTCATGATGCTTAAGAGAATCCTAATAGCAAGTGAAATATAAAAAGATATTTGTTGTGTGAAAGCTGACAGGCTGAATGATACCAGACAGAAGAGCCTTCTCAAATGCTCCCCTCTGCATGACCCCTGTGAGAAGCCCGATCTCAGAGCAGCAGAGAGAGGGGGGTGGGATTTGACCACAAACTATAAAAGAAGTTAACAGGCTTATATGGTGGAGCACACTTTCAATCCCAACACTCAGGAGGCAAAGGCAGATGGAGCTCTGTGGGTTTGAGGCCAGCCTGATCTACATAATGAGTTCCAGGCTAGCCAAAGGTACATAATAAGACTCTGTCTTTTAAAAGAAGAAAAAAATTGGAGTCAGTAGCTAAACCCTTAGCTAGAAACCTAACCACCTAGTTTCACAAAGGTAACTGTAATTACAATATGAAAGAGCAGACTCAGATGCCAGCAAGAACTTCTCAACTACAGAGATAACTGGGAAGCTAGGGAACCCATTTTCTCTGAAGCCTTTTGACAAGAGACCACCGAGTAGGCAGCTAGGCATCTTGGGTAAGGGCATTCAGAGGCAAAAGCAATGACAAAGCAACTTTTTGGAGGTCCCCGTCCATCCGTTGACTACTTCAACATGCAAGAATGAAGCCCCCTGTGTCTCATACACACAATAGCCTCTTGGCAGCTCACACATTGTCAGGCTGCCGATTTCTTCCCTGCTGGCACAGTACAGTCCAAGGTGTAAGTAGTGTTTTTACAGATTTCTGCATGTTCCACACTGGTATGTGAGAATCACTTCACATCGCAGTTAGCAAAGAGGAGGAAATGAAGCTCACTCCCAAATTGGAGACAGGAGTGTTGTGTTTCACCCTCTTTGACAGCCAAAAGCCAATTTAGGACTCTGTACAAAGCCAAATTTACCAGGGGGAAAGACATGTGGGTATCTTCTTAAATCTCCTAAGCTCAATCAGTGTTTGCTGAAGAAAGAAATATGAATGTGGATTATGAATTAGGGGCCATTTCAACAAAAGAGGTAAGGAAGGGAGAGCCCACCCAGACTGAACTTCTCCTAGCAAGATTTGTATAAGCTGGCAGGATAACAGCCAGACACCAAGTACTGGCCAGGAATGAGCCAGACTCCTAACCCCGGCACAAGACTAAATGTATTTAATCATAACAGCAATCTTCCCATGTGACTGATTCAACATAGCAACACGTCTAGGGATCCCAGAACTAGACTTAAAACCGAGTCACCTGACTCCAAGGCCTGAGGAGGTATTCGGTGGGCACATTCTTCAGAAAGAGACTTAGAAGCAGACCATCTTCAGAGAAGCAGCTGCCTCCTGTCTCCTCTTACTTCTGACTCTCAGTTCTCTGACATTGGGATAATGGGGCGATGGCCTTTGGCTGAAAGTGAAGTTGAAGCTAATGGCATTACAAGTCTACACAGTGCTTGGAAAGTCAGCTCAGTTACCCCCCATAACTACAGCTGTGCTTATGGGTACCCAGACTCTGCCATAACTGTAGGATCTTCCTCAGTCTGTGACAATTCTCTTTCTGGGTCGGCATTCTTGGAAAGGATTATTGCTAAAACTGTTTTTTCTAGCCCTGGAGTTTTCCTTTAGGGTGATGGATCCCCAATCGAAGAGTCACTAACCATAAATAATGCATCAGGTTTTCACCAAGAATCAGTTCAGCAAGAAAAACAGAGAAGGGCCCTTTAACTCCCTGGCTTGTAAGAGGTCCTTGTGATTAATACATTTGTCTTCTTTTAGATGAATACCCCATAGCAAGAGGCAATGATTACCAAATATTGGATAGATCCGCAAATAGCCAGAATGTACCGAAGTGCTCTGAGTGGTTGCAACATCTGGATTCCAGAATCGTCATCCATTGTGAGTTTTAAAGGACTGCATTAGCTCTAGCACAGCAGAAGAATACGAGATGGGGACTCCAATTTTTAGAAAATCAGAAGGCTTGAAAAAAGTCTTATAATTACACAAATCAATTCAATATAACACATTATTTACTATGAGGCAGATACCATGTCAAAAATAAAACATATAAAAGGTTGCATATCCAATTGGAGAAACAGCTATGTATAAAAGACAATTATCTTGCAATAGGAAAGGCAAGAGGCAAAGCAGCACAAATGCCTAAGAAGAAGTGACAGATTGCTCTCCCTAAGGAGAGAGGTTAAATGAGAGATCTGGGAAGGCTGCCCAGAGGAAGCAACATTTGATTTGAGTCTTGCAGGTCGAGGAAGACTCTCCCACAGAAAAGGAGACTAGGAAGAGGCATCATAGATGGAGGGAAGAACACAAGGCATTCAGTCCAAATTCAGCCATCTTGGAGGCTCCCATGGGAGATGTTAAAGGGCCTTGTCCACTATGTTAAGAACCCTGGTACCCTGTAGGAAGTGGGGTAGCTCCTAAGTTTTGAGAGAGCTGCTCTATCAAAGCAGATGTATCCTTTCCAAAGCCAGCCATGCAAGGATGATGAGACTGGACCAGCATGGTCAGCTGTCGAAGGCTAGGGCCCTGGCACAGAATAAAGGGCCTTCCCTGGGCACTGAGGGTGGGAGTGGAGGCTCTGCAGATGCCACAGGAGGCCCTAGCACGAGGCTGAAGATGTAGCTCAGTTGGTAGAGAGTTTGCCTAATATTCACAAAGCCCTTAGTTTATCCCCAGCACTGCAGTGTGTCACATGCTTATAATCCTAGCGCTCGGAAAGTAGAGGCAGAAGGATAAGGAGTTCAAGGTTACCCTCAAGAGTTTGAGGCTTGACTTGGGTGGAAGAGGAGTGGAAGTGAGGGCACAGGAGGAAGTGGGGAGTGAGGGCAGACACTGCCCTGGTGTTCCCTGACGCCACACACAGAAACAGCTCAGATGAACAAATTAAGAAGACAAAAATCGAAGTGATTGAAGGTGCACTCATGACCAACTGTAGCCTCAAAGCCTCACACTAGAGGCTCCATGCCCTACCGTCTCTCCTAGCTTTGGGCCTGTTGACTATGGTCACAGTACAAGTAGCTACATCCCTCACCCCTTACCCCTGCCTGATGACTGTCACCACGTTCCAAATCTTTACCTTATGAAAAAAACTCCTCTCAGCCTGCCATCCTCTCAGCCTCCCTCCCCATTGCCTCTTTCCCTTCCAAAGTAATCCTCTCCTTCCACCCCCCCCATCCACTCCCATTCACACATGGCATCTTGCTAGAAATAGCAAGAGTAGGGCAAAGAGCAACGAATCCAAAGTGAGGGCAATGCACGTTCCAAGCCTGATTTAACCCACCAGCTGGCTGTAGACACTACCTGACCTCAGGCTACTTTGTGGCCTCAAATAAAGCGAAAAACAAATATTAGCCTTTGCTTCCCTAACAGCCTTATTACGAGGACAGAACACAAGGAGGGTGCTAACACCAGCCAGAGGCCTGGCAGGATGCAACAGGGCTCTCCAGCAGGAGTGTCCGCTAACCTGTAAGTTCTTTGAGGACAAGAGCCAGACCATTGGGATCTTGGGGGAGGGGGGTCTACTTTTTCCTGATACAGAGTGAGTGAGTGCCTGTTAGGGACTGGGCAGAAACCATTGTCAACCCGACCTCCACATATCCACAAGCTTGCTCTTGCCAACCCTACAACGTGCAAGCAATGCACCCCCACAATACCCCACTTTGGAAGCACTGCTTTGCTCCCAGCTTTTTCCAAAAACAGCCCGTTCCTGGAGGAAAACCAAGTGGTAGTCACGAGGCCTGGATGCCTCGCTGGGCACGTTTCTTTGACCAAGTCTGTGTTCCATCCTTTCTCCAAGGAAGTTGCTGAGAGCTGAACCTTCCCTGTCCTCCTTTGATTCATTGTCCCTCCAAGGGGCCCCAGCTGGGTATTTTCCTACCAAGCTGCCTTTATGCCTCCTCCCCTCCTCCCACCTCTCTCTGTCTTTCTCTTTCTCTCTGTTTTTGTCTCTCTCTCTCTCTATCTCTGTCTTTCTGTCTCTCCTCGCCTCCCCCGTTCCCCCCCCCAGCCCCCGCCGCCGCCTCTACTGCTGTTTTCATTGATGCCTTGAGCAGAGCTGGCATGTGCGACTGCTGAGAAGGGGGAGCGTGGAGCAGCGGGGGAAGCAAGTAAAAATAGCCTGTCGCGCGTCGCTCTGCCTGCTCCGGACGCCTTTAACCCTCACGGAGAAGGAGAGAGCCGCAGCTGCCACTGCACACTGCGGAATGTGACCCGGGTCTGCACCAGACTCCACGAGCCAGTCCGGGTGATGGCAGATCAGGACCCACGAAAACTTTTTTATTTTTATTATTATTTTTTTAAGACAAGCAGAACTGAGGTGGGGTAGGGAAACCGAGGGGAAGAGCTACAGATACCGAGCTTCAGGGACGGCTACGTGCCTGGTCCAACACTTTACCAGAGCGCGGCCTTGAGACTCCGAGCTATTTTTAGAAACCTGTTCCTCGGGTGGGCGATCAAAGGGCGGAGGGGGAGGGGAATGGAGAGAGTCGCTCTGCTGCGATGCTGAGCGCCCAGTACTGTACTCGGTTTCAAAGGTCTGCTCTCGGGCTGGGGGTGGGGAAGAGGATGGGCAAGGAACGAAACGCGGGCTGGCTTTGCCCTAACTCAAGGAGAAAAAAACATTAGCTGCTGAATGCCCCTTGTCTTTCAAGCCCTAGAGCACGTTTGTCTCAAAAATCGACAGTTGCCAGAAACATGCTGCCTCTAGTGCCCAGGAAATGGGGATTCTTAAGCTTTGTTGCCTACACTGTGTGGTGGGAATGAGTTGTGACCTCTAGGAAAGAAGGCCGGGAAGGGTCTTCACACTGTTTTTGCATTCCCGCAAGGCCGGGACAGTTGCCGCGCCACACCCCCATCCCCGCCCCACGCTGCATATGGGTTACCGTATGTGAAATGTACGGCAACCCCACCAGACACCGGGCTATTAATAGAGCCCCGGAGTTTGCTCTGTGTCTTTTTCCTGCCACCGAATAAGGGATGATCACACACACCCCACTCCGCCCCCACCTCGGCGCTCAGTTCCTCCGCGAAGGTAAGGGGGCTGCCCACGCCGATTCCCTCTGTGACTACAGGTGCCCAGATCCGAGGAACCATCCCGCTGTAATGACAGCGGGGTCAGAGCGAGACGAAAGAACAGTCTTGCTGGGGACCCAAAGCCCCGCTGGGCTCTCTGAAGATCAGGACCAACTCCGGAGTAGAGAAAGGGCAGCTAAGGAGCTGCCGTGAGGGCTGCCGAAGACGGAGGGCAAGAGTATCATTTGCGGAGCTAGAACGGCCTCCTTAAAAGCTGCTGCGGGACAAGTGGCCTCAGACCCGTTTCGCGCCGCAGCCTAGGGCGAGCAGCCCCCACCGCCTGTGCAGGCTCGGCTCGGCTGCGGCAGGCGCTGTCCCTGGTGCTGAAAGGGGCCGCGGCCCGAGAGCCCTCCCCGGGTTCCGCGCTCCCGCGTCTCCTTTAGCATTTCTGAACTGCCGACCTCCAGTCCAAGCCCCAGTGTGAGCTGGAGGGATCTGGTTGCAGGTGCTTGAGTACCGCCACCAGGTCGGCCCCCCTGAGGCTGGGAGCTCTCCGCGGTGCTGCAGGGACCCGGAGGTTGGGGACCGCCTAGAGCTGGAAGGGTAAAGCCCAAGGCAGCGGTGGGAGATGGTCGAGGTACTGCAGGGAGCAGACCTGGCCCTAATATAACCCACCCCAGCTCTGCGTAAAGCCGGGATCCGGGATTACTATCGGAATTCAGTGCACAGGGGCAAGGGAACGGGGTTGCCCACGGTCTGGGACTTGGGGGAGCAGGAAGGAAGAAGCGGGTGGCAGGAGAGGGTGATGGGGGTGAAAAAGACTTTTACATTTTCAAGCGGGGACAGCTGAGACATGCACCGTCGCCCCCCCCCACCCCTACACCTCTCTCTCTCTCTCTCTCTCTCTCTCTCTCTCTCTCTCTCTCTCTCTCTGCCGGCAGAGACACAAGCGGAATGGGGAAAGTTTGGCACCGCGGCAGCGGTAGTAGCAGTAACCAGAGGCGGCACACGGGGGTCCGGGTGGGCGGCAGGGTCGCCTAAAGCCCCGGCCCGGTCGCCTCCTTACCTCCGTGCTTTCGACTGCGTTCTCCGCCATTTTCCTCCGGAGGAGCAGGCAGCGGGAGGAGTGTTTCATGCCCATAAGAGCCAGCAAGGGTTTGGGGATTCGAGATAGTAAAGAAAGAGAGAGGGCTGGTATGGCTTTAAAAGAGAGCCAAAGAATGCGAGAGGAAGGGGGGGAAATCCCCAGCCAGCCCCTCTGCCAGAGCGTCCTCCGCGACAATCGAGCTCCGTGGAGTCCTTCCTGCGGTCGCCACTTTGTTCACGTTTCCTCGCTCTTCATCTGCCTCGCATCCCTTCGCACACTTCCAAGTTCTGGTCGAGCTGCGACCCCCTCCGCGCCCCTCTCCTCTGCGCGGCGGGCTGGGCGGGAGGGAGGCGGCCCCGCGGGCTAGCCGGCTGTAGCCGCGGTTCCGAAGTCCGGCAGGCGGGAGGCGGACGCCAACTCTCCCAACTTCTGCCGATCGCTGGGCGAAGCAACACGCGTCCTGCTCGGCGCTCCCGGGGGCTGAGCGGGTGAGTGGGGGCGGGGTGGGAGGTGCGCGGGAGCTGGCGGTGGCGGGGCGCTGACTGCGGGGACCCCCAGCCCGCCCCCGTGCCCGGGACCGCGGGGTCTGGGGGCCGCCTGCGCTCCGCTCCGCTCCTGTCGCGGCGCACACCTGGCGCGGGGGCTAGGGTTGAGCGCACGCTGCAGGGCCGTGCGCCAGGCTCCCGGAAGCCTGCGTCCGCGAGGCTGTCGGAGGTTCTCAGCCCGGGTGCAAAACCTCCTAGCTAAGGCAAACCCGGGGCAAGACTCGGCCACCGTTACCTCGTCTTCGTCGTCGTTCTCCCCGCCCCCCCTCCGGTGATTCCTGGATCCTTCGCGGATTACGGTTTGGGGAGTGAAAGGATGGGTGTCTGGATGGGGGGGGGTCCTTAACTCCTTCAACTCTAGGACTGAGTAGACCGTCTCTATCTAGCCTTTCCTTCACTCTCTGAGCCCAAGACTAGAGGGGCTTCAAACCCCTCTCAGGAGAACCGGGTTGGGTTGAAGGTGGCCGCTCGAGGTGGCTTGGGAAATATCAGAAACAAGTCAACGGAACGACTTGCGGTCTAGTTTCCCTATCTCTGTCTTGCCTAACAGCCCCCCTACCCTGGGCCCACATTTCTCCTCCCCCCTTCCCTCCCCCTCCCCCACCATCACCAGATTTTGAAGTCCCTTTTATGGGAGAGAGCTGTGAGGATGTCACGTACCCATTAGGATTCTCTGGATCCTTTTTTAAGGGAGTTTGGGCGGCAGCGGGGGGGTGTGAATTTTTATACAATGCATTCCTGTCTTCACTTTGAAAGCTTTTTTTCTCCCTTTCGGCCATCTGTCAGGCACTGGGGGACAGAACAATGGGGGAAGGAGGCCGCACTCAGGACACTTTAGCTGGCTATCTCAAAGGCAGCTGAACTTCAGGTTTCCCAGTCCCACAGGTCAATGACAGGGACCTCACAGATGCCCCCATTACATTCTGCTCCCTTCGTTTCCGTCCCCATTTGACTTAACTAATCCAGATGCCCTGCTTACTCTGATTGTAACCTTTGATAGCCAGGAAGTGTAAGAGTGATTGTCCTCAACTAACCCGGATCCATTGAGGAAAAGGGCCAAACCAGACTCAGCGTGATGAATTCCTCCATCAGACCAGATCCTCCAGCAAAGAGAAGAGACACTGCCATAAGTGGGGGTGAGAAGTGGAAAACGGGAAGAGGAGACTATGAAGAATGAGAAGGATTAAAGAAAATGCAGCAAGAAGCTTGGGTTAACTGAACCACATTTATTATATGCTCTGAACAAGAGTAAATTCAAATAAATGACCTCAACCTTCTCAGTCCACAGACCTAAATTGGAGTTGGGCACAAATGAGCGATCTTTGGCAATACCTGGTCTTCTTCACTACCATCCTGCCATTCTTCCAAAAGTTGTATAGGGGAGCGGGGGTATAAATGCATCTAAAGAGTGACTCTTACTTACCCTCTGGTACCTTCTGTTTTCTAAGCATCTTCTCCCAGATAAAAAGACTCTGCGATGTTGGATCAAAAGAGGCTCAGTACTTGTACAATTAAATAAGACTAGAAAAAGCAAGATCCCCACCCACACATTGGGCCAGTCCTCTTGCAGACTAAGGACCGTAGATCAGAGAGGAGACATTTTCCTACGGTCCCTTGACAAGCTGTGGAAAGGTCTGAAACCAGCTCTTCAGCCTCCTGACTTTCAACCAACACTGCCCTCACCCCACACTCCGTCTGTGACCAACAGGGGAGGAGGGGCGCTGAAGCAGGCTCCCACCGAAATAGGCTGCTGCTGTACGTGATTATGTTGCTATGAGAACCTCAGTGGGGGTGTTTCCTCAGTTCTCTGTTGAAATCTTTTGCTGTGCTTGGCTTCTCCCCAAGTACAGACACAGCTCCTGTTGGAATGGGGAAGGGACATGGAGAGCTGTGTTTTTACAGCAAGAGTTTTCTATTCCAACTCAAAGCCAGACTGGGTCACTGAGTGGGGAATCTAGGCAACTAGGGTCGCCCTGCAATGGCCAGAGGAAAGCGTGAGTGATCGGTCACAGCTGATGCTCCCGCCCCTCCCTGGACCCTCCTGGAGCTGAGCTACTTGTCCCTGCTGTGCACCTGCCTAATTACAAATTCACAAATTGAAAGATGGAGCCTGGAGAGATTTGTTACTCTTGAATACTGGGGGTGGAGAGAAGGCTTAGGCCTCAACATGCACCCATACACACACATATAAACATGTATACACACAACAAGAATTACCTGAACACCCACCTCCTAGGGTTATGAAAATCCATGCTGTCTGAAAAACACATAGTAGGCCCTTTTGAGGACTAGTTTCTCTCCATCCCCTCAGAAGCCAACCCTTTTCTACATCAGAATACTCTCTTCTCAAGTTAGTTAGTTTAATTAGCCCACATGATACTATTGGGCATCTCTTGGGTACCACGCTCATAACAGGAACTCGGCTTGACAAGGCAACAGAGCCCACCAGACTCCTGCTGAGTTCTTCATTTTTAGTCACCTTAATGCTTGGCCCAGAATGTTTGTAAAGCTTTTGGAGAGTTTCATGGCAAGCGAGAAAACATGGGATGACAGAGGAGTTCAGCACTTGTCATGGTGTGCGTTTGATGTGTCCTGTGGCCAAGTGGTCCCAAAGACCCATTAGCTCATTTCCTTGCACTAGACTTTCAACAGAACAGAATGTGCTGAATGGAACAATTATGTGCTCAGGACAATGCTGACCTGATGGTGAGAATGCAAATATGTGAACGTTTGCTGCAGTTTGTCTTGGAGTGAGTTAAGCGTCATAGAGTGTTTTCCATGTGTTGTAGTCTCTATCTGAACAGGGTTTCATGTAGTCCTTTTGGCTACTCTTTGGAATACTGTCTCCACCGAACAAAACACAGGGGAGATACAGAGAGAGAGACAAAACCCAAAGAATTGCCTTCAGAATGCAATCAAGATGGAGGTCCACGATGCCTCATTCCATACACAGCTCCGGAGAAGTTAACTGAGCTTGAAGAACAGGACAGTGGCTCCCAACCTTAGCTGCCTGATGGAACCATCTAGGGAGCTTTAAACACACCAGTGCTGTGGTTCCTCCTCCAATAAAAAGTTGATCAGGGCATCAAGAATTTTAAGAGTTTAACTCTAATAGAGAGCCATGTTGAGGACAAACGGATACAGATATTTGGAGACAAAGAACTGTCAAAGAGGTCCCTGAGGTATAGAAAAGACCCTCTAGAACCACAGGAGCTGCCCTGATGTGACAAGGTCTTCCTCTAACACACAAACCTTTTTGGTGTTTTCCTCCAGGGCTGGGTTCCAATCCCAGCAGGTGCCATGTCAACACCCTACCACTGAGCCACATTCACAGCCCTTGGTTTGGACATAGGGTCTTGCTGTGTCTCTAGGATGATCTGGAACTAGGAAAACCCCTGCCTCTGCTTCCATGGTGCTGGGTCTGCAGGTGTGTGCCATGATGCTGCAACCAGTACTGGATCCTGAGATCTGTGAAGTTGTGTTGGTGCCTGGTTGGCATGTAGGATTGGAATGAGACCCTTGAGGAAGAGCATCATGGGAAAAAGTTCCCTGGTACCGTGAGATGTCACTGAAGAGTTGGGGTTGCTATCACCAGGTTTAGTTAGACTCTTTATATGACAAAGACATTGAAGAAGTTGAAGCACCAGATGAAGTGATTAAATTGTTCTATTAAATAAAACTTGGGGGTCAGATATTGGGATTAAAATCTAAAAGATCCAAAGAGCAATGGAGGAATGATCAGCTGACTTTGCCTTTCCACACTTCCAGACTGAAAAGGCCCGAGAATCTTTCTAAGCACCTCTGTGTCTCTCTATCATAATCTTGGTCCACCAAAAACTCTATGGTTAATTCTGGCCTGCTGAATATTGACTCCACCCTCTGATTCAAGGTTTAACTTTACTGTTAGTCTCGCGAGTGTCTGAGGGCGATCAAAAATCCCACAACAGGAGGTGACTTGTAAACATGGGAGGCCTGGATGTTCCCACCCATCCTATTCTGGAACTCTATAATTTTGCCTGAGAGCCCATACTGGGATTCCAGAACCAAACATTTCCTTGGCTACCTTGCCACTACCATCAATCCAATGACCCAGAATAAGGATGCAGCTTCCCTAACCTATAGACCATGCTGCTTGGGAAGATGTAGGTGCAAACTCCTGTTATAAGTCTAACCAATCTGTGCTATCCTTCTTGCCCCCTCATTGTAACTAGGGCTCACATAGGGCCACAGCACACTGCAGTGGATCCAAGCCTCCTCAGGAATCAGGCCATAGCCATTATCCATCACCACACATGGCAGCTAACCCAGCAGTGATCTGAGTGTTGTCTGGGCCAGATGGAGTTCGGCCAAGGCTGCAGCAGCCGCTACCTGGTCCAAACTTGCAAGCAACCCCACACCTGGGTGGTTCTCCTGCACAAAAGCTTCTGCAGCTCTTTCTCCTTGACCCGAGGCCCACTGTTTTATGTGTTTGAATTTTTGTTTATTCTTTGGGAATTTCACAACATACACCCCATCCATGTGCACCCTCCATCTTTGTAGCCACCCCCCAAAAAGAAAAGAAAAAATAAAAATGATAAAATAAACCCACTTCTGCCTCGCCCGCCTCTCCATCACATATTCATTGGTCATATTGGTATTGAGAGCTACGGTGTGTCACCAGTAGACCCTTTGCCCAAACAGCTTTTCTTGCAAATGTTCTTTGCAAAGAGCTGTTGGTCTGGTTCAAGTCCTCTGACTTCTGCTACACCGACAATACTGGACCCTCACTGAGACTCATCTTCGATATCCATCCTGTTGTTGCCCAGAGTCATGGAGATCCTGAAGCTATGGTTCTGCAGGACTGATCCCTTCACTGCTCCAGCACGTTGTAGATGTTGGGTGGGCCAACTCAAAACTCTGGATGTAGCTCTGGATGGTAGCTGAATTGGTTAGCCCTGGTCTCTGCCGGTACCCAACTCAAGCAATGGCCAGCTCTCCCCTTGGCAGCCAACGAGGGATAGAGCCAACTCATCCTTGACCACGCCACTGGGGCCAACTCTCCTATGCCCACACCACCACCTACTCTGCCACACTGTTGCCAGCAAGGGGCAGGGTAGCTTCCCCATGTGTGGCAGCCAGCGAGGGGCAGGGCCAGCTCTTCCATGCCCATTCTCCCATGCTCTTGCTATAGAAGCCAACTCTCCTGTGAAGGGGTCAGTTTTCCCAGGGCTTGTGAGGGGCAGAGCCAGCTCTCCCAGGGCCAGCGAGGTGCAGGGCCTGATCAACAGGGACCTTGGACAACATCAACAGGCTTTAGGCATCAGTCCAGACCCCAGGCATTCTCATAGCCTTTGGTGGTAACATGGGTCACAGATATCAACACAGACAGCAGCTGTGGTAGGGCCACAGACACTGGCATACAGGCCCAGATATCGCATGGCCTCAGGTGGCAGGACAGGCGACTCACACCAGCCCGTGTCTCACTGCTGCGGCATGTTCAGATCTGCCTCTATCCACAGCACACAAACCGTTTGACTTCCCTCCCATTTCTCTACCAATATTTGCTCAACATAGTGGCACCCAGAGGCCACGATATTCTGCCTGCCTTCAGGCCTGCTATTCCAAAGAAAAGCTTGCAGAAGTGCCACCAAGGCCTGTGAAGCATTAAGCTTCCTCCTTTTTGACATTAAGACCAGAATATGATGTCTTCCGCTGGTGTCCAATTAAGTATGTGTGACATTATTTGGCATGGTAACTCATTATTTGGGAGGCATTTGTCATAGTTCTGCACTGATAGGGTTTTCTTCGGTGCTTTGTCCTCTTCAAGCCCACAAATCCTGCTCGTGGGTTGAAGTACAATACAAGGCAGAGGGCATGCCAGGGCCCTGGCTCCTCGTTCCAATCACCAACACTACAGAAAAAAATTAAAAAGGAAAAATTCTAGAGGCTACTGAGATGGCTGGGAGCACTGGCAGGCATCTACGTAAGAGCCGGGAGCACTGGCAGGCATCTACGTAAGAGCCGGGAGCACTGGCAGGCATCTATGTAAGAGCCGGGAGCACTGGCAGGCATCTGTGTAAGAGCTGGTAGCACTGGCAGGCATCTATGTAAGAGCTGGGAGCACTAGCAGGAATCTATGTAAGAGCTGGGAGCACTGGCAGGCATCTGTAGCCCCAGTGCTGGAGGAGAGAGTTTAGAGAAATACAGGAGGATGGCAAGACAAACTAGCCAGCTGATGATCTCTGGCCTGTAAGCTCAGTGAAAGACTGTCTCAAAAAATAAAGTGGCAAGTGATCAAGGAAGACATCAAACATCAACCTCAGACCACCACACATATATTCATGCATATCCAACTACACACATGCATGCACCACCACCCCCATGAATGTTGTAGAAGGGGAAGCGGGCTGTAACAGGAGGAGTGGGCCACGTCCCACTGCCCGGCTAGCTTAACCCCTGAAATAATGACACAGAAACTGTATTCATTTAAACACTGCCTGGCCCATTATATCTAGCCTCTTCTTGGCCAACTCTTACATCCTGATCTAACCCATTTCTACCAATCTGTGTATCACCACGAGGTCATGGCTTACCGGGAAAGATTCTAACCAGCATCAGTCTCAGGCAGAAGCTTCATGGTGTCTGTCTCTGCCTTCTTCCTCCCAGAATTCAGTTCTGTCCTCCCTGCCTATCTAAGTTCTGCCCTATCAAAAGGCCAAGGCAGTTTCTTTATTCAACCAATGAAAGCAACACAAAGAAGGACCTCCTACACCACATGAACATGTACAAAGAACACATACAAACCACATAGACCCTCCCCCCCCAAAAAAAACCTAATACCTTGGTTACCTACCTTTCTTTCTGGAGAGAAGGGCCCAAAGATAAATATTTTTCTCAATGGTATATAATAGAGTCCAAACTTCTTTGGAGACACAGAAGAGCCTCAAGGCACCAAAATATTCCAAAATGCTGTCACAACAGAATTAGCTTTTTCTACCTGCTAAAACTGTACAAGTCTCCCTTACTTTTCAAGTCATTCATATTTATCTTCTTACAGCAAACCCTTTCCAAGCACCCCCTATCACCACCACTGCCAGCTGGCAGCCATTCAGCCTCCCGGTGCAGTAGCTCAAGGCATATTTTTCCTAAGAACCTTTATGCAAGGACGACTATGGGTCATGCATGTGTGAGGTTTCTGGACTAAGAGACATAAAGCTGAGGGCCTGGCCTTGGTGGTACTTATCTGGGAAGATTTTGTCCAATGACAAACTCTAGTACAGTCAGCGTCCTGATAGGCTCAGACATTTTTGGAGTCTTGTGAATTGGTTCTTACAGGTTAAATACAGCTATGATCAATGGCTTCTCATCAAATATTGAGATGAGCAGGGAGACCCTGAAAGCTGTAATCTCTTCACCAAAACCATAAGTCTGCGTGCCAGGAAAGCTAGGAACACATTCCATTATGAAGATACAATTCTGAGAAGTGCTCCTGCCTCAGTTCTCCAAATGTACTGCCATTTCCTTTGATCATAACCCAGACTGCAAGCAAGACTGATGTCAGGTCGCCTGAAAACTCAGTGAGCCCATACAGCCAAATAAAACCAAGAATGAGTACACTTGTTTTCTTCACGGACCATTCAGCCATCATGACCCTGTTCTTCTGTCTTTGTTAGATTTTCATTAGACTTCACTGGGCTGGGGAGAGGTCAGTGAAGTGCTTGCCTTGCACGCGTGAGGACCTGAGTTCCATCCTCAGAACCCATGTTTAAAACAAAGAAAGAAAAAGCCAGACATGGTGTTATATGGTTGCAATCCCAGCACAGCAGATGTGGAGACCAGAAGGAAGGTTGTTTGAACTCATTGGCGAGCCATCCTAGTCTACTTGGCAAGCTGCAGAGAAGTGAGAGACCCCAAAGTGACAGTCCCCGAGAAACACCTGAGCCCCTGAGGCTATCCTCTGGCCTTCACTTGCATGCATTCTCTCTCTCTCTCTCTCTCTCTCTCTCTCTCTCTCTCTC